>PVJI01009070.1:0-23034 GCA_004026765.1 Micronycteris hirsuta
CTACAAAGTAGCATTTGATTATTTAGTTATCTGACCTTCCCAGTAACTGACAGGTAGACAGGTTAAAACATGACTGATATTTCTGTTGTGAAAAAACTAGCACTCAGAGAAGACCGGTGACCAGTGTAAGGTAGCAACATTAACAAGACATGAACTCAAAATTTAAGCAGGACCTTGAACTCTGGATTCTTTCAGAACTGCCCTAGCCCATCACATTTCGCTGCCTGTTTCTGCTTCCCTCAGTTAAAGCCATCATCCATCCTTGGACAATAAGCTTCTGCAGGCCAAAGTGCTCTTTCTACTGTTATTAGAATTTTTCCTGGCCTGATTATTTGAGGACTGTGGGTGGGTGCCAAGATGGAAGACTACAGTGACTCAACCGATACAGAGCCGGCCCCCTGTTCATGGTGCCGAAACTAGTCCACAGCATCAAGGGACTCTGCCATGGCTAAGTGGCTTGGCTAGGAGACAGGTTGCAGTTTGTTGATTTTTCTGGCCTGCCTTCCTGTCCTCTGTCTTCCAGTCCCTCCACTCCCAGGCCAGAGTCACAAGGAGAGTCAAATGCTAGCTAGAGCTCTGCCTTTTCTGGCTGGCTGCCCACGTGCATCAAAGTGCAGTTAGTTAGCTTTGGTGTCCAGGGGGCTGGACTCAAGCCCATCCTTAGGCAGATGGAATGTTTTTTTCTATTGGGTTTTGACCTGTAAAGCCAGAAGAAGGCTCTTTTTTGCCTAGAGAGACCTCAAGATTTTAATGGGGAGCTTGGTTTTGTACTCAGTTCTTAATAAATAAAAAGAGTTAGGTCGTTTTCAAAGAAGTGACTTTACAGTTTGGCATGTCAGCTAGTGGGCCCACAGTGGATGCTCCCAATGGCATACTTGTCTAAATGAGGCAGGGAAACCAATCATCCCCCTGTCGGTTTGTATTACCAAAAAGCCAACCTTCCCACGGGGCAGTGGTGGATGTAAATTCTGGCACCGGTACAAAAACGTGAGAAACATTCTCATTCTCTTTAGAACCTTGTGCAGCTGAGCAACTTACCATGGGAAGGGACTGCTTGGGCCAGTACGTCTAAAGCAAACTGAAAGCAGCAACTGCCTGTGGGAGAGATGAACTAGTCTGATGGGGAATGTTCAAGTTGAGTGCCAACCTGTAAATTCCATGGGCTATTTCTGTGTATTTCAAAAACCTTCCGGGTGTCAGGCACTGCACTACGCCTATAATGGATGGGACACATTCAGGATTCACATACTCAAGGAATTCATAATCCAGTAAGAGAGACAGATAAGTGACAAGTTGAAAGAGAAGGTGCAAAAGACAAACACGGCGGGGGTGGAGTTCACAGAGGAGTGGAAAGAAGCCCAGAACTGGCAAGTCGAGGTGATGGTCCAAGAATTAAAACACACAAGCAAAGAATAAATAGGAAATCAACTAAAATTTAATTTAGGAGTTGCTGAGTTAAAATAATAAAGGTAACAAAACCTACCATTTATTTGATATCCATTAAATTCAGGGATCCTCTACATACAGTATCTTAAATATCACATTTTGTAATACCCATTTTTGAAATTAGGAATCTGAGACTTGAGCCCACACAACAAATGACTGTCGGGCTGGGGTTAGGATAGATCTGCCATTGAACTTACTAAACGTTATGTGAATCCAAGGCTTGTTCTTGATTCACACATCCATTCTGTACAACCCCCCGTGTCTCTGCTGTTCCTCCTCTCTCTCCGTACCTAATTCAAATCCAATTCATTCATCAGTCCCAGGCACTCTCTCTTGACATTTCTTGTATACCTTTATTTTTCACTAAAACATTTGTTATTATCTAGCATACAATATACTGTATTTCTTCGATGCTAAGGTGCTCTTTTATTCCTATTTTTAACTTTTGAAGTTAGGATAAGTAGAGAGACATTCATGGCATGGCAAAGTTTGTGACTTCTCTTTCTTTGTACATAAGCGTAATAGTGCATCTTCACATTGATGGCATCTGAAATTCCTTAAATACACAATATTTTGCTATACTATGTTGCTTATTTTCTTTTTCCCTCAGTAGACTATAAGCTCCAGGAGAGCACAGCTTTTGTTCATCTTTTTCATCTTTTTAGCCCTACCACTTGGGATGTTCTTGAATAAATGAATAACTGTTCGGATATAGATTGCTCACTATGCATCAGTAGCTGTAGGAGGTGCTGCATATAGAGTGAGGAATAGAATAGACATGGGCTTTGCCCTTCTGGAGAGGGTGCAAATTAATAAACAGACAAGCACATAAATACATGTGCAAAGTTAGATGGAAAGTTGGAAGACGTGAAAATACTGAAGGTGCTGTGGAGAGAATAAATGAGGTGGTTTGCTAATTTAGATTAGAAAGTCATAGAGGACCTCTCCAGTCTGTTATCAGAATGGTGGTGCTAATGAATCCATGAATCCAGACCATTGTGCTGCCTGGCAGATATAATAGTCAAGCTTGACCATCCTGGTCCAAATCATGTTCTCCCTTCTTGCAACAATGCATGGCACTTACTCTACCTGCATGCATTTTTAGTTACTTTTTTTCAGATGTCCTTTTTGCCCACCTAGATTACAAATGCATTCATACTTCTTGTAGAATAGAAATAACACTGGATTAGGAGACGGTAGGCCTAGGTGGTAGTTTTAGCTTTGCCCCTTCTTTACAAATTGGAAGGGTTATATAAACTCACCTTTTCTCATCACCCTTGCCTGTAAGATTAGAACCTTATATTAGAGACTCTCTAAGGGCTCATTGAGTTTTAATATTTATATTCTATATCTATCAGCCCATTTAGCTAAGCTGCTAAACTTTCTGCAGGGCCCTGGAGGAATTAAGATGTAAGAAAAGAAGAAGACACCATATGTTCACTCAAGGGGTTTATGATCTTGAGGGGGAGGCTGACCCACTAATGGCTTTAATATATTGAAGCATAGAATTCGCTCTGCTCTTAAACT
The DNA here is from genome assembly GCA_004026765.1 of Micronycteris hirsuta. Lineage (NCBI taxonomy): Eukaryota > Metazoa > Chordata > Mammalia > Chiroptera > Phyllostomidae > Micronycteris > Micronycteris hirsuta. The sequence continues at coordinate 2,974 of PVJI01009070.1, forward strand.
TTCAACTACTATTCTTGCCTTTCCTAAATGAGAGAAAGGTCCCCCTTTTATTTAAAGGCATTGAACTCTACCTGCCACCAACAAATGAGGAAAGTGGCCACATCAACTAGACACTGTTGCTTTGGATTTGAGAGCTAATGGATGAGAGGAAGCTCTGAGAACCCAAGTTGTTTCTAGCAAAGTGAGCATCGGTATGCCGTAACATGGGAATTGAAAGGAAGGGTCGCTTTGTCCCACCTGGGTGGGGATCAAAGTGGGGGTGCTCTGGGGTAGGTCAAGATGCTATTTTGGGCATTGATGTCTCATTTGAGTTTTGAAGGAAGAGGAAGAATTAAGCAGGCATATTAGTGGAGATGTCTTTGGCAGACTACCCAACTAAAGATGGATGTGACTAGACGTGCAATCATTATTCCCCATAACATAAAGTACAGATGCAGGCAAATTCCAGGTTTAGCCCAATGGCCCAAAATATCATTGAAGACTCCAGCTCTTTCTACCTTTCTACCATTCTCTTTCTGAGAATGCTGGTTTTTGTTCTTAAGCTTTCCCCTTCGGAATTGCATGATAGCTGCTGAATTTTTTGGCATAGTATCTCAAACAACTGTTAAAAAAGGCTAAAAGGTGGCAACTTTTCTCAAAATCCTTTTGATCACCGAAAAGAACCATGTTCTTGGCATATTTCCTCCATTTCTCACCCCAGTCTCAGCAGAGTGCCATTTAGGTCCTGGTGGCATGCTTGGGGCACATGCCCATGGTCTAAATGCAAGGGGAAGTATGTCCCTGGCATTCACAGCCCCCACATGGGATGGCAGATTCTCTGTGTGCTAAGCAGGAAAGCAGTAAATAGTGTGGTTGCTGGGTAAACCCCTGACTGTCTTCAAAACAGGAAAAGAAGGAGTGGGGACTTATTAATGGATCTCAATTTCAGGCCCTGGCAATCCCTTGCTTTTTGAACTGTAGGCATTCAACTGATATTTGTTGATTGTGGGATCATTGTCATGGAAATAAAAAAATCAATGTGAGGTCAAGCAAGTGAGAAGCTAACTCAGTTTATTCTTTCCAGGCCGTGACTGGATGAAATTTTTAAAAAATATTGTCACTTGAATAAGTCACTGTTGATATTTCTCTCCTGAGCGGCTAAACTAAAATATTAATTCAAAATCAGGAGAGGTGGTGGTGGTTTCTTAAAACCATATCTGATTTGGCAACAGTCATATAATCTAAAAGCAAATCAGGGAAAAATTGGAGTTCAATAGAAAAAGATCAGGCCCTAGGAAATGGAGGTTTCCTGAAACTGCCATGTGTGGGGTTCTAAGGAAAAAAACAGTATAAGATGGCTCCATAACTATGGAAAAAATTTAGTAGATCCTGATAAAGTGCTCAGTGTCAGTTGATTACACATGGAAATTCACAGCAAGGAAGCAGAAGACAGTATTATGTTAGTCCAATTTTAAGATTTAACTATATCTACAAGAATACACTAACATTTTTAAACAACTTTCTGTCTTTCTCAGAAGTATAAACAAAACAGAAAGCCAAAAATGTGTCTTCTGACTAAAACAACAATAAAAAGAATACATTCATAGAGACTGAAAGAAGACAGGAGTCATGGTGTTGAAGGGGTATGAATTATTTTAAATCATTCATATGAAGTAATGCAGAGAGACTGCAAAATCAGCATGAGCCTATCACAGCGCACAGAGCCTTTGAAATGACTTCTCTCCATGCCTTTTAAGCCTGTTAAATCCTTTTCCAGAACTATGAGAGCTTGCCTGGGGAGCAGGAAGCATTAGAGATGAATAAAAGGATGGAGTTATTTTCCATTACTCTTTCTTGAATGAGATTGCTCCATTTTTAAATGACTGGAGCTATTTAACATCAACCACCATGTACGTTCCATGATTTTTTAAATCTGGAGTTTGGTTCTTTTGTTCCACTCCACCTTACCTGTCTTCTCATGAATGCAAAGTCACGCCCCAACACAGGAAAAAGGACCACAAAGGACTAGAGGCAGTTGACTCATCTTTAAATGTTCCCAGTTTTAGTGTTTGCTACGATGTCTCAAGCCAGGTTCCACACTGCTGCTGCAAATTTTTCTTCCTACCTAGACTAGAAGCACAGTCTTTTTGGAGTTGTTCCATACTTTTGTTGATTGACTTTTTAACACCACTCAGAGTTCCTAGATTCCTCCAAGTCTTTGAAGGTAATGATGCAATTTTTGAATTTTTCTTTTTTTTAGTATCTAATAAGACTTGGTGCAGTGGTCGTTCCTCTGCAATCCATGTTAGAGTTGTACAGAAAAAGTTTACCTACACGGAGGCATCTACTCGCCTTGCACGCCAACTCAGCGTCTCTGGGGTTAGATCTGGCAAACATATATAGAAATATTCTTTACATTATTGTGATGTGCTGGTCTTGGTCAAGCCATTGGTCTGTTGGAAGTCATACATTTACTCTCAAAATGAAAAGAAATAAAAAGAAAATAAATAGAAAGAAAAGCAAAGGCTACATAGGCAGCTCTGGAATCTGACGACTGTGACACCTGTCCACTGTGGCAGTACTGAGAATTGGCATAGGATAATGGCTAAGAAGAGACCAACTCCCCTCACTCAAATTTCTGCTCTGCTGTGTGACCTGCATTAAATTAAGGAGCCTCTCCATGCCTCAGTTTATTCACCTTACAATGAATATAATAATGATGCCTGCAGGGATTTTGGGATTTAATTGCGTATTACATATAAGATTAAAAACTTATCAAGTATTTGCTGATAGTCTGGTATAAAGCAATTGCTCAAAGAATGTCAACTGCTACTATCTCAGGCTGCTCAGAAGCTCCCTTAAATAGTATGTTTGATTTTTTTTTTTAAAAAGGAAAGAAGGAATGCTTGTAAACAAAGGGATTTTATTTAACAGAAAAACACTTAAAAACCTGCAGCTCATAGTGGGATTAGTTTTATATCCTTGGTATTATAAATGTTGCATCCACATTTTAATTTAAATAATTATATTATCATTGAGAATTCCACAGCTCCTCTTAAAGACGTTAATAAAACCCTAGGGTATCACACAGTGATATGTAGAAATTACTGGCTTGAATAATTAAGGACTGTGTTATTTTGTGTAGAGTCTATATTATTCAATGAGAAGATTAAGAAATAATTTATTGCCTCAACACAAAGTCATAAGAAGAAAATGGCAATTCTTAAAATGAAATTATTTGATAGAAATATTTCCAAACAAGCACTCAATAGTTATCATGGGTAAAATTAGACATTTGTTATAGCTCTTTACATTTATTTTATTTTTTATAGTTTTTTTTTTTTAATTACAAATGGGTATAGAGCAGAATAATCTTTTCAGTGCCAGAGAGTCTCCTACAGTTCTTAGCCTGGTGCTGGGTCAGACTTGCTTCTGAGGATATGAGAATTCCATGTGAGGGACTTCTTTAGAGAATGCTCTCTTTAAACAACAGAGTGTCCTCTCATAGGAATGCTCTTTTGGGGTGGAATTAGTAGAGGTGCTGTAACAAAAATCATAGCTCTTATCCCCAAATGTATGGCACAGCCTTTAGGCCACAGACAGCATCACTTGACACTTAAGTTGTCTTTCGGCAACTCTGATTCGCCATGGCGCAGTGTTGCCAGTTCTGTCTGTCATAGATTGTAGCTGCAGAGGCCATATGGCCAGGTGTTCTGCAGTTTCCAGCGTTGGCTTTGGCCTTGACCATGAGAGCATTCCAGAACTGTAGAATTGACAGGGGTCTCAGAATGGGCCCTCCAAAGATGTCCATATTCTAATACACAGAATCTGTGAATATGTTAAACTTGCATGGTTAAAGGGATTTTGTAGATCAGATTAAATTAATGATCTTGAGAGGAGATTATCATGGATTGTCAGGTGGGCAAGAGGATCGTAGTCAGTATAAGGAATTGTGAAAATGTAAGCAGGGATTGGAGTGATGAGGCCATGCTCTAAGGAATACCAGCTAGATTCTAGAGCCCGGTAGATGCAAGGAATTGATTCTCCCCTGGAGTCTCCAAAAGAAACCAGCCCTGATGATACATTGATTTTAGCCCTATCAGACTAATTTCAAAGTTCTGACCTCCAGGGCCATACGGTAATAAAAATAAATTGGGGGGGGGGGTTTACGCTACTAATTTGTATCAATATGTTATAGCAGTAATAGCCAACTGATACTGAGCTCATAGATAATCAAATTCTTCTTTTTTTTTTTTTAAATTGAGTGATATAAGGTCCAGAGAGATTGGTCATTCATATATTCACTGGTTCAACAAAGTATTGAGCTGCTAACATTTGCCAGGCACTATAAGCATAGGATCCGTAATATACCTTTCTGAACCTTTCTCCTGGGACCCTGGAAATAGAATCTGCTGTGGAGAGACACCTGCCCCCCCGGCCCTGCCCACCCTCTCGCCCAATGCTCAACAGAAAAATATTTGGAGCTCATGAATTCTAATGATGCTACACCTGATTCCCAGAGCTGCACTGTTTCAATTTCTTCCAGAGGCTTCATAGTCCACTTTCTTCTGATTTTTGAACTACCAGGTTCTTGTGATAAATTCTTTCACTCATGCAAGTTGGCTGGAGTACGTTTCTGTGGCTATTTTACTCATCTACTAAAAAGTTGATAGTTCCATGCATCGTTTTTCATGATATTAAGTTACAACTTCATGAAAATAAATACTTTTATTTTTTAAAAAAGTTGAGAGTGTCTTCTTATCATGTCAAAGGTTTTTGACAGTGTTATACACCAAAAAATGTATTTTTCGCAAGCCCATTTTACTTCACAGAAATAGTCAGCAGGTCATCAACGAACTGATGTTTCATCCCCAACAGACTAAATCCACCTCCTAATCACAGCATTCGAAAAATATTTTTTCTCTGTCTACGTGGAAAGACAAATGTAAGCCCCAGACTAATTTTGTAATCCTCTGATGTCTCAGTGGCTAATATTTGCTGTGGACAGAATAGCTTTGTTATGAATATGAACTTCATAATAATTTCCATAAATATTATTGACCATAATAATTTTAAGGGAATTTAAAAATAGCCTTTTCTGGACAGCTTTTATTTATTTATTTATTTTTCCCTTTACAAAAATTAATGGCTTGATTGCGGTATAATTTACATAGCATGAAAGTCACCCGTGTCAAGTCCATGGCCATGATCTTCAGCATGTTTACCGGGTTGTGTAACCATCACCACATGCCATTGCAGGACGTTTCCAATAAGAAACCCCTCACAGTCACTCCCCCATTTCTAGCTCCGCACTGGATAGTCCCTAAACTGCTTTCTGTCTTTGTAGACTTGTCTTTTCTGGATATTTCATAACATAAAAGGAATCATACAATGTGTTCTTTTGTGTTTGGCTTCTTCCACTGAGCATAATGTTTTGGAAAATTTTGATGGATGATTTCTTCATCCATGTGGTAGCATTTATCAGTGTTTCCCTCCTTTTTATTGCTGGGTAGTATTCCATTGTATTTATATACTCCATTTGTTTATCCATTCATCAGTTGATAGCTATTTGGATTGTTTCAGTCTGGGTGCTTTTGTGAATAATGCTGCAATTAATGTTGATGGACCAGAAGTGAAACATATGTTTTCACTTCTCCTGAGAGGACTGCTGAGTAACATGGCCCTCTGTGTTTAACATTTCGAAAAACTGCCAAACTGCTTTTTCCATTTTACATTCTTACCATCATACATTCTTATGTATGAAGACTCTAATTTCTGCACTTATTAAGTCTCATACAAGGTGCCTTGTTAGCGCAGTAGGTAGCGCGTCAGTCTCATATGTCTCATACATATGTCTTTTAAAATTATATTTTATTGATTACGTTATTACACTTGTCCTAATTTTTCCCCCTTTGCCCCCTCCACCCAGCACCTCCCACTCTCTCAGGCAACCCCCCACCATTGTTCATGTCCTTGGATCATGCATAGGTTATTCAGCTATTCCATTTCCTATATGGTACTTTCTATCCCCATGGCTATTCTGTAACTACCTATTTGTACTTCCTAATTTCCTCATCTCTTCACCCATTCCCTCATATGCCCCTCCCATCTGGCAACCATCAAAATGCTCTCCATATCTATGATTCTGTCTCTGTTCTTCTTCTTTGTTTAATTTGTTTTTTAGACTCAATTGTTGATAGAAATGTATGTATTGCCATTGTATTGTTCATAGTTTTGGTCTTCTTCTTTTTCTTAAATAAGTCCCTTTAACATTTCATATAATAATGGTTTGGTGATGATGAACTCCTTTAGTTTTTTTCTTGTCTTGGAAGCTCTTTATCTGCCCTTTGATTCTAAATGATAGCTTTGCTGGGTGGAGTAATCACTTCTGTAGGTCCCTGCTTTTCATGACTGTGAATATTTCTTGCCAATCCCTTCTAGTGTGCAAAGTTTCTTTTGAGAAATCAGTTGACAATCTTATGAGAATTCCCCTGTAGGTAACTAACTGCTTTTCTCTTGCTGTTTTTAAGATTCTCTCTTTATCTTTAACCTTTAACATTAATCAAAGAAACATGGCCCAAGTGAGAGAACAGATCAAAATTCCATAAAACAAATGAAACGGAAAGGAAATAAGCAATCTATCAGATGCAGTGTTCAAAACACTGATCATAAGATGCTCAAGGAATTTAGTGAGGACCTCAACAGCATTAAAAAGACCCAGTCAGAAATGAAGGATACACTAATTGAAATACAGAACAATTTATGAGGGAACAACAGTAGAGTGGATGAAGCCAAGAATCAAATCAATGGTTTGAAACATACGGAAGCCAAAGCAACCAATCAGAAAAGCAAGAAGAAAAAAGAACCCCAAAATAACTGAGAATAGTGTAAGCAGCCTCTGGAACAATTTCAAGTGTTCTAACATTCACATCATAGGGGCACCAGAAGGAGAAAAGAAAGAGAAAAAAATTGGAAATCTATTTGAAAAAATAATGAAAGAAGACATCTTTAAGTTGGTAGAGGAAATAGACAGGTAAGCCAAGGAAGCACAAGAGTCCAAAACAATATGGATGCAAAGAGGCCCACTCAAAGACAGCTGGATAGCTTTTAGAAATAACTATGAAAGGGGTGAGGGCGGATATGTAAGGCCTTAAGCAAGGAGCTGTCATCCTAGTCAAGAAAAAGCAAGTTCTTCCAATGAAGAGAAAGGATAAAGTAGAGAGCAGTGGCACTGCTAGCATCAACACAAGTCTATGAGGTTTGCTTTATTGATTTCAAGCATAGACCCTTGATGAATCTGGTCCTAGACATCCTTGAGACATCACGGTCTCTCTCCTTACAGAGCTTGCTAGCCTCCAATGATAGTGAGGTTCAGTATGTGCCTTTGAGGGGCTCCCCAACAGTCAGACAACTGAGGCTCATACCACCCTGTGCTAAGAGGAACAAATGTTTGGTAAACAAATATTTGCCATGCCACACAGATAAGTCTTTTGGTGTGGTTATATCAGTTACTAGCTCTCTACCTTATAGGCCTCCTTATCTAAATTCTTTTAGGCAATTAAAGGAGGAAAAAAGGTATTTTGGAGTCTGTTGGGCCTTGACTGTGTTCATTTGGAAATAATTCACATGCTAAAGTGGGATATTCTGGGGTGGCCTTCCCTGGAACCCATCACCTAGTTCATCCATGTGAATTCTCATTCTGCTAGCCCCCGTGACCCCACCAGGCCAGAATAAAACCAAAAGCTTACCATCCAGATCTCCCATCCATCCACTGTACTCTACAGCCTTAGGATAGCTTTCTACAGAAGCTTAGAAGGAATAAATCAAAGGGCTAGTTACTTCATTCCCTTGCTGAAAACAAATGGCATTTGGTGAAGCATGGTGATGATCCTCACTGGGTTCCTGCCACAAATGGGGCCTGAGCTGTGTGGTGTGGGGCCTCCTTCCACTGAGGCGGGAAGGCAGCTCTGACTGCCCACCCCCACGTGAGAAGAAGTGTTGGAGGTATCGGACTTTGGAAATCAAGGCAGAACATTGTTTCATATTACTTCAGCAGTGAGCAACTTGGGTTGTTCCCTAGTAGAGTGCTCCATATTTTAATTTTGGTAGGTCTCTGGCAACAAGAAATTAAAAAAAAAAAAAAAAAGATGTACCTACTATCTTTCCATCCCTCACCCCAAAACCCTGACCCCATTCTAGGGAGGCTGGTCTTCATGGACTATACCCTTCCTTGCAGGGTCACTTCTGGATGGTTGGCTTTCTCTTCTGAAGGTCAAAGCTTCTCTTCTCAGTTCCATTAAACATGCCATCTTTTCATTTTAGGAGGCCTAGGACTGGAAAGGCTCAGGGTACAGCATATAGTATGTAAGTAATGCCTTATTAAACCTTCCTCAGTTCAACCCAGTTTCCCGATAGAGCCCTGAAGGACACAATAGGAAAATGTACCCTAAGCAGATAGTAGCTGTCAATATCAGTCTTTGCCCATCTCCAAAGCAAAGTCTTCAATTGTACAGTGTCCTTCTGGCACTTTTTTTAAAACAGGTATCCTAAATCACAATTTCAATTTGGTTTTCCCTGTGTATAAAAAGTTTTGGGATCTGGTGATGTGGACATAGTAAGTATGTTTAGTCGATGTTACTCTCAAAAACAGCATAGCTGAACTCAGAGGTAGTAGAATATAATTGTATTAGTCTGCTCTTGTTGCCATAACAAAATGCCATAGACTGGGAGGCTTAAACAGCATGGATTTATTTCTCACATTTCTGTAGACTGGAAGTCCACTTCAGGTGGCCATCAGGGTTGGGTTCTAGTGAGGTGTCTCTTACTGGGTAGAAGATGGTCCCTTTCTTGCTGTGTCCTCATGTGGCAAAGAGAATAGGCTCTGGTGTATCTTCCTCTTCTTATAAAGGCACTAATCCCATCATAAGAGATCCATCTTCACGACCACTTCACACCTTCAAAAGGCTTTACCCCCAAATACCATCACATTTGGGGTTAGGACTTCAATATGTGAATTTTGGGGAGACACACCCATTAAGTCTCTGGCAATGATGTAGTGAGAACAATTTCAGTGGTAGCACTTGCTAACCATTTGATTCCAGCTCACTTAACCTCTTTGTACCTCAGTTTCATCTATTACAAAATAGATTTTGCCTAGTATAGTTGTTATGAGAATCAAATGAGTTAATATATGCTCATAAGACATTCCTGAAGGTGGATATTTGTGTGTGAGGTAACTCAGGAGTCCACGTGAAAGTAAACAAAGACACTGGAACATTCAGAGTTATTGAAAAGCCCATACCACATTCCTTTAAAGTGACATGGAAACTGCGGACACTTTGTTAACGTGCTAAAGATGATGCAATATTGCTTCGCAGAAGAGGAACGTGTTCCATTAATTGTTTTGAAATGATTCCATATGCATTTGTCCTCATCTTATCTCCTAGGGACTTCTGCCAAAGAAATGTAACAACTCTCTAGGGAAGCTCTTGATGCCTTATTCAATAAGTAAACACCAAAATGTCACCCACATGTGTCACCCACAATAAAAAAGTCTCTAAGGGAATTACCTCAGGAGCTTTCGGATACATCTGTCCCACATTCGCACCTGAAGCCAGACTTTGGACCTCTATTACCTTGGAATTAACTCCTATTTTTACTGCCTCCATCCCCACCCCGACCCCTACCCCCACCCCCACTTCATCCCCTTAATATCTCAAGGACTGGTCAAACTGAGTGTAATTGTTTGTTGCTAGTGCTGTGTGTCTACCTCCTACCCCTTCTCACCAGATGGCACCTGGTCAGTGACTTGAAACTTTTTATTAATCCCTTGGTGGCCATATTTTCTTGAGCAGAAAAAGTTACACTGAGTTTATAACCAATTTTTTTAACTTTGCCACTCATTTATTTATTTTCATTTTCCACCCAGTCTAACCACAAATCTGAAGAAACCAGAGACTAAGAAATGAACTTTGAAGACTTCTCTGTAGCTTCCCCTGCTTTCAATTGATCTTTGGCCCTTAGGGGGTTGAGTGAAGAGATATTTCCATGCTCTGCTTTCTTCGTTACTCTCTGTGGCTGAGTATATTTGCTCTTACCATCTCCCAAGGGGAATGTGAGGATGGGTCATGTGACTTCCAAATTCATGTGCCAGACCTGGGCTTTCTCCCAAACTCTAGACTTATATCTACTGGGAAATGTTTAATAGACATCTTGATCTTGGCATATCCAAGATAGAACTCTTATTTCCAACCCCTTCTGCCATTCATTTCCCAAAAGAGTTTAAAAAAAAAAGACAAAAAAAACCACAAAAATAAAAAAATAAAAACCTTTTTTTTTCCTAGTCTTCCCTAGGTCAGCAAAGAGTAACTCAAGTTGCTCTGGCTAAAATCTTGATTGGCATTGTCCTTGATTCCTTCCTTTCTCTCATAGTCTCATTTGATACATGAGCAAGACTGTGAGCTCTGCCTTCAGAACTCGTCTGCTTCCCAGCATAGTCTCTGCTGTAGCCCTATTCCAAGTCACCGATGCCTCTCACTTAAGTCACAGCTCTAGCCTCCTAACTGTTCTTCCAGCTCCTACCCAGTTTCCATGTATGAGTTATCTATTGATGAATAACAAATCACCGTGATGTGGCTTGAAACAGCGTACATTTATTATCCAATAGTTTTGTGAGTCAGAGTCTGGGCACAGCTTTTCGGGGTCCTCTGCTCCAGGTAATCCAACAAGACTGCAATGAAGGTGTGAGCCAGGGTTGAGGTCTACCTGAAGGTATGGCTGGGGAAAGTTTCACTTCCAGGCTCACAGAAGGCACAGTTCCTCAAAGTCTGTAGGACAGAGTGTCTCTGTCTCTTATTGGTTGTTGGACAGAGGCACCCTCATCCACGCTTCTTTGCCATATTTCTTGCTTCATCAAAATGCACAAGTCAAGAAAGCAGTATAGAGAATCTGAGAGCCAGATGAAAGTTACAGCCTTGCATAATCTAGTCACAGAATCAATATCCCGTCACCTTTACTATATTCTATTGGCTAAAACAAATCACGGATTCTGCCCACACCAAAAAGCTTGAATACCAGGAGGCAGGGATCATTGGATACCATCTGAGAAGTTACCTGCTACATTCTCCTACAGTTTGTTTTATATGCATTGGGTAGAGAGATCCTTTAAAGCATGAATCAGGCCATGTCATAACTCTTATGTCAAACTTTCCAGGTGTTTCCTATTTAATGCAAATAGACTCTACATTCTTTACAGTGGCCCTGCACCATTCACATCTTAAACAACTCCTTCTTTATCTTCTTCTAGTTCCTCAAACCTATCCAAAACTGTCCCATTTCACGGCCTTTGCACTGTGGTTCACTCTGCCTAAAGTCGTCTCATCACAAGCACATGCGTGGCCTGCCTTTCATTTAATGCAGTGCTTCACTCAAATGCCACATTTTGGGAGAAGACTTTCTGAACCATGCCACCCAGAAACAGAAATTCTTTCATTGTTCTCGGCCTCCTTACACTTCTTTATTTTTATTTTCAATATCATTTTTTAACTGCTTAAAATACGATATGCCACATTTAATTGTTTGCCTTTCACCACTAAAGTTAATGCTCCATGGAACACAGACTTTGCTTATTTTGTTCGTGCAATATACATAAAATGACCTAGTTAGTAAAATAAAGGGGAAAATAGGATAAATACAAGTATATCAGAAGGAGAATTAAAAAACTAGCCCAGGCTGCTGTAGCCCAGTGGATTGAACACGGGCTGTGAATCAAAGGGTTGCTGGTTCAATTCCCAGTCAGGGCATATGCCTGGGTTTCAGACCAGGTCCCCAGTGGGGGCCATGTGAGAGGCAACCACACATTGATGTTTCTCTCCCTCTTTTTCTCCCTCCCTTCACCTCTCTAAAAATAAATAAATAAAACCTTTAAAAAATAAAAATTAAAAAAGTACAGAGTTCTTCTAATAATTAGGCTGTAATCATCCAAAAGAAGATACCAAAGTACTATGTTCTGATCACCAGAGAGAGGTGCAGCTTCCTTTAATTAAGATGAGAATTCCTTTAACGACACGCAGTCCTTTTCCTGCTGTCTTGTTGTCCTGCAGCTCTCTATCACTAACTCAGTTTTCTAATTGCTTTGTGCCTAGGAAAGTCCACGGAAGGAGGACTACTAAACATGGGTGTTTTGATCCCTAGAGTTATTCATTCTCATTGTTCTCAGTATCTTCCTTACTAATTAGTAAAGTGGCACTTAGGGGTGCCGCTTTACTAATTAGTACTAAAATTTAGCAACACTCACAAAATCAGATTTGTAAACTTGGAAAGCCTGGGCCTCAGCTCTTCACTGTCGTCTTCTTCCAATGGGTGGCAGTTGTGATGACACTCATCTGGAGAAGTCATCCAATCCTGCCCATTGCGATCACCCCAGTGTTCTGGGGTGGGGGGCGCCTACATTTTGAGAATGGTTAGATCCAAGTTCATGTTTGTTTACATGCAGCAATTATGGAGCTTTGAAATTAACCTAAATGAGCTTAAGTTTTATAGTTTGTTACTGGGAGAAAAGGGAGACATTTCTATGGCATGGACCACAAAGTTTACTTTTAATGGACAAATTTTCATTTAGTGAACTGCAGCAAAACAAAACAAAAATGCTGCAGCCATTTTTCCCTCTCAGTAGCTAGCTAATAAAGCCTAAACTGGCCACCATCCATGCCCTTCAGGGCTCCAGAAATGCAAACAGGAAGTTAACATTTCCATAGCAATAACAATTCTGTAATAAAAGCTGAGGGGAAACAATAAAACAGAAGGTCAGGATAAAAGCAATTTACATTTTATTAACATCCTAACACTACATCAGAACTGATTTTAAATATTAAAATGGAGTCAGCGTATAATTAGAAAACAGCATTTGTAATCAAGTGACAGTTTTTCATTTTGAGGCATGGCTTTGCTCAGGTCTTGTAGCGGGGTGCAAACAAATGGCACCTCTGAATTCCCTCAACTTGTGCATTCTGCTGTGCTATTTCATAGGCACTTTCTGCCAAGCTAGTTTTTCTATTTCTGGTGTAAATGTTCATCTCACAGGGAAGCCGAAGTGAATCATTGTATTGTTTATTTGTTCACACTCACTCCATTATCGGGAGACAGCATACACTCCAATGAGTAATGAGGACAGTGATTTGAAGCAAGTCAAATGAATTCTTCCAGACATCCCTGGTAAGCCAACAGGTGACAGATTGTCCTCTGGGCAAGGGCATAGCTGATAACTAGTCAAGTTTCCTCCATTTCCCAGTGCTTAGATCTTTCTTTTCAAACGATTGAACATTCCTTTTCTCTAACAGTGAAAGATGGAGGTGATTTCCTAAGACAGTGATAAGATACTTCAACATGGTATAGTAGGATGAACTGAATGCCTGGGAGAGAGATAAGGGCCAGCCCAGACCCAGGCTGAGGTGTGTGACCAGGAGATGATGAGCTGGTGTTGAGGACAGAAGAGAGAGCAGAGAGTGTTTGCTTCTGTAAACCATGAACTTGTTATTGTAACCTTGAGTTGAGCAGTGTTTCATGGTCTTCTCTCCCTGACAGTTGATTGGGCTTATAAGGTGGATAATGCAGCTAACAATGGGAACACTGATTCAAATAACTGGAATTCCTCTTCTTGTCAAGGAATCTTTCATCAGTGATCCATCTTTTAAAAATAATTGTGAATGCCTTGATAGTAGTCTCTAAGGTTTCTAAGCCTTCAACTCCTGTAAGAATGTGTTGAGCACCAAATGAGAGTCAAGTAAATTTTCATCCAAGAATGAGTCTGTTATTTTCCCACATCACCTCCTGTTTCTGAAATGTGATTCTGATATGGGTCATTATCACCGATGTTGAACACTTAGTTGCAACTGTATACTCTGCAGTTTACACAGAATCCCTAGGAAAATACCTTTTTATAAATCTGCATCCTGGCCCGAAATGTCCCTACCTAGTTGGGTTGACAAGAGCATTTTAATATGTCACAGTACTGATGAGATTGAAGAATAGTCTCCTCAATTTAAGTGAATGGAAACCTGATAGGAAAGTAGTAACAAGACTCTCCTTTAACTCCAGTCATGATGAATGTACGTATTCATACTTAAAATGGACAACTTTTCTTAACATAGTCCTAAGGGGGTTAATACTAGCAAACGCTCTGCCAGTCTCAAAGTCCTGCTGCGTCAGTGTTCTGAGCCGGCAGGAAATAATGTAAGAAATTGTGTAAATGGAATGCTGCCCTCTGTTGGTTCCACAAATCCTCCCAGGGCCAAACATGAAATCCCAGGCTCTCGTGAGGGCCATGACAGAAGGATTTAAGCACTGGAGGAACCTGGACGTTTAAGCCACACTTTCATTTTGCAATTTCCAAATGGAATTGCAGGGAGGCGACTCATTCCAGGTTCCTATGTCTAGACAACATCGAGCCAAGCACAGGCCCAGTCCATTCTTTTTCTCATTCTAATGAGTATTTGAATACAATTTTAATTTCTGGTTTCATAATTGAAGTATTTCAAGGGAAATCACAAAACATCAATTTTTATTACAGGGAGTTGTAATGAGATTAATTATACTAAGTCCATATGATGTCAAAAGTTCTCAAACGTTAGAGTTTTCAAATAGCGAACTTAAAAATTTCCAATTTTCAGGACAGTTTTACTTATATTCTCCCAAGATAATTCTTACTATTATTTATCATCACAGAACCAGTTGAATCCTTATACAATACATGGAAATCTGTCAAGCATTGGGTAAAAGCATTTTTTTTTCTAAAAACATCCCATTTCTTCCAATATAACCATTTGTATTTCTATTTGTTCCCAGACTGTTGGTTTTATTTAAATCAGATTTACTGAGGTATAATTTACATACTATAAATTACATACATTTTAGTGTACAGTTAATAGGTTTTGACAAGTGTCTGCACTGATGTTACCATCATCAGAATTAAGATGTAGAATATGTATATCACCCAAGAAAGTTTCTTTGTGCCTGAACTCAGTTAATCTGCCCATTCTAGTCTCAGGCAACCATTTATCTGTTTTTCTGTTGTTGTTTTTTTGTCTAATATATAAAAATTGGATTTGCTTTATATAGACCTTCATATATAAGAAATTATAAAGTAAGTATCCTTTCACACCTGGCTTCTTTCATTCATCATAATGCTTTTGAGATTCATCATTGTTTTGCATATCAGTAGTTTGCTCCTGTTAATTTCTGAGTAGTACTCCATAGAGTGGATTTACCAGAATATTTCTCTTCTCACTAGCTATTGGACATTTGGGTTCTTTCTAGTTGTTTTTGGTTATAATGAAAAAAAACACTGCTATGAAAATTCATGTAGAAATCACTGGGTGGTCATATGTTTTTATTTCTCTTAGGTAAATACCTAGAAGTGCAGTTGCTAGGTTATATGATAAGTGTATTTTTAACTTTATAAGACACTGCTAAACTGTTTTCCGAAGCAGCTGTTTGATTTTACATTTCTTCCAGAAATGTATGAGAGTTTCAGTTGCTTCGGATTCTTGGCACTGCTTGGCATCCTCAGTATTTTCAATTTTAGCTATTCTCATGTTTAGTGGAAACTTCTCATTTCGGTAGGGGTTTTAATTTTGTATTTATTGGATGAATAATGATCTTGAGCATTTTTCATGTACCTATTAACCATCCAAAGAGCTTTTTTTAATGTTGTGTCTGGCTAAAACCCATTGTCCATTTTAAAAAATTGGATTTGCAACTTATAACTGAGTTGTAAGTGTTCTCTATCTATTCTAGATCTATCCTTTGTCAGCTGCAGGTGTACTCAATATGTTCTCCCAGGCTGTGGCTTACATTCCATTTCCTCAGTGATGGTTATGAAGCCCATGTGCTACTGATGGAATGTTTCTATCTCTTCCAACTCAAGTGTTGACCCAGTAACCCCCAAGGTGATGGTATTAAAAGGTGGGGCCTTTGGGAGATGATTAAGTCATGATGGTGAAGACTTTTATAAGGGATTAGTGCATTTATAAAAGAGGCCCAAGAAAGGTCTCTCGCCTCTTCTAGCACAGGGACACAGGGAGGAGATGCTGTCTCTGAGGAAGTGGATACCTACCTGACACCAGACCTACCAGTGATTTGATCTTGGGCTCCCAGACCTCCAGACTTGTGAAATAAATATTTGTTGTCTATAAGCCACCCAGTTAATGGTATTTTTTTCATAGCCACTCAAATGGAGGAAGACACCGTGCTATTGTTTTAAGTTCTGTACCCTCCTCTCACTGATGGGTATCCCATTTCAAGACACCTTTTGGTAATTGGCCTGTCAAAATGTGGCTCTCATTCATAGCCACAATCCTAATAGATATTCCTTTCTCTTCTAAAACACCACAAGTATATTGTTTAATTACAGAAGGATATGCATAAAACTCAAGAATAGGACTCACTGCAGAGCTTATATAATTTAGAAAATGATTTTTTAAAACTACAAGGCTCTCTGAATAGATCCTATCTTAACATTAAAGAGAAGAGAATGGGTTTGAATTTCTCATTCTTTGCTGTAAATGAAAGGGCAAAATTAACATAAAGGAATATGTAAAAACACAAATTATTTCCCTCCACAAAACCTTCAAATGTCACGTTAGGAGATAGAGCTTCAAAGGGAAATAATTTGTTCCTGGAACACAGTTTTTCATTTAAACGCGATCTTCATTGTGAAGAGAAAACAAATGGGGGCCATGTGACCCTGGGGGCCTCGTGCCCACTCATGTACCGCCAGTGCCCTAGGAAACCATGAAAGGAACCACATCAAGGCAGATTAGCCACTGAGAACTTCAAGGAAATCACATCAGCCACGCATGATTTATCTGTGGACCTTTGTTAGAAAAAGCAAGCCGAGTGGCCCAGAGCTAATGGGAAAAGTCATCGAGTCAGAAGTCATTTTTCGAAATGACATGAAGAAGCAGGAAATGCCATCAATTTCATAGGCTGCACGCTTTCTCTCTTTTAGGGAATAAAAAAACATAATGCTGCTCAGTGTCCTTGAAACCGTTATCATTTTCACACACTGGGCCACATTTTAGTCCCTCCCTTCAGCCAAAGGGAGAATTTTTCAATTAATTTGTTTTTATTTTTACACTTTGATACAGTCAACACCTTGAACAACGATGCTTTGGTCCACAATGGACCACATACACAATGGCGGCTCCATCCAATAATAACGGAGCTGAAAATTTCCTATTGCCTGGTGACCTTTTAGCTGCCGTAACGCCGCAGCACACTGTGTCACTGGTGTGTTTGTGGTGCTGCTGGTGTGAACAGACCTCCTGCTGTTGCATGGAAGTGAGGCACACACAGTTACAGTACTGGGCTACCCCATCCAGGCCTCTGTCAGTGACATCCGTGATGGTCGACAGTGACGAAATCACCTGACGCTGCATTTCTCAGTATGTATCTCCATCGAGTGGCGCAGAGCATAATATAATACATATGGGTTTTTTGGAGCATTTAAAATATTTCTGGAGCTTCACATGTATCATTTATAATCTAGAAATCAGTGTTGTGTTGTGTGTTAAGAGACTAGGCAGTAGAGCCACACTGCCTGGGCTGGCTTTTCAACTGCGCCACAATTGGCCGTGTGACATTTGTCCAGTGTCTACCTCCTGGTGTCTCGGTTACCTCAACTTGAGCGTGGTGAATGAGTATACCTCTTACCAAGTCGTGGTGAGAGATGAATGAGATACAATAAGCAAAAGTTTCACAATCCTCCATGGTATAAATTAACACCAACGAAGAATAGGTATTAAAATCCTCATATCAACTCCATGAGATAGATCCTCATTCTACAGATAAAGATGCTAAGACCTTGAGAGAGAAAGTAACTAGCACAAGATTTTACAAACGGTGGAGGCAGAATGCGAATCCAGTGGAGTCTGGCGACAAAACCCTGGCTCTAGGCACTCATCAAAAGAGGTTATTTTGTAACCTTTGCATATTATAGTCTTTTGCCTTCACACTTGGATATAAACTCCAGGAAGGCAGGAGCAACTGTACCCTCTACTTGTAATAGGTTTTCTTGTGTTCAGTGCCCTGGAAATACACAGTAAAAATTGCTGAAAGAAGGAAAATTGACATTTACAAAGCACTTGAGAAAACCTCTGAGTTTCATCTGTAAAATGCAAATAGTAGATAGAAGCTATATAAATGGATAATTGTATTAAACGGGGCAATGTACTCAAAGTCTCCGGTGGAATCACAGCACGCAGTCACCAGATGTAAGTCGTGGGTCCCATTGCTGTTATTACAATTAATATGAGTGTCAGCAGGGTCAGTTGAAGTGAAAGAACTTTTATTCAATTTTAGCCTGACCGTCAGTTTTCACTTTAAAATGAGAAATACCCTCTCTAAAATGGAAAGGCTTTGGGGGTCAATTATACAGGTAATTGAATCAGTTTAAACAACTTCGCTGGACGGTACCTGTCCAAAATAATCACCGTTCCAGTAAAACAGTAAAAATATCCCTTCCTGACCGAAGTGCTGCCTAGAAGTGTATGGGAATAGACAGCATGTGATGTGGAGACAGAAATCTGGATGCAATGAGCTTGCTTCTCCAGCGAAAGGACCTGACCTCAAAGAAGATTGCGAAGCCAAGCCTACTGAGATGGTATCATCATTTGGTGATTGCACTTCAGGAGTTCAAAATCCCTTGGGGAGGAAAACTTCAAGCATTAACATTTTTATCTCGGCCTCCTATTAGAAACTGTGATAAACTACCTTCGATGCAGAATGATCAGTAAATTGAAAACACTAGTTGTAATTAATAATAGGATCTAGTTTCTGAAAGTAAAAGCTAGAATGTTCCTAAAAAACATTACACAATAAATAATATACATAACTATAAACTTTCAGTGAGTAAAATACTATTTTGATTATTCTGGAACCACTTCCGATGTTCAGGGTCCTAGTGTTACCATTATGAACTTTCATTGTTATGATAAAATGCATTTCCGCACAAAGTAAGGAAGGTTTTCTCACAGAGAAGTTCCAAAATGCAATGGGCCAGGCTGGAACTTAGCGGGCTCCCTATGCAGAGAGACTCAAAGGCTCAAAGGTTGAGACTCAAAGGTTGCTTGCCTGGAAGGCTGCGAGTGAAGTTAGCATCAGAGGAAGCATTCTAGAATCGACGTTGTTTGATTACATTTGTCTCCTAGGCCTGCCATAACAAAGTGCTACAGACTAGGTGACTTAAACTACAGGAACTTATTTTCTCCAGTCCCAGATCAAGGTGTTGTTAGGGCTGGTTCCTTCTGAGGCCTCTCTTCTTGGTTGTGGATGGCCGTCTTCTCCCTGCGTCTTCACGTGGTCTGCCCTCTGTGTGAGCTGGTGTCCAAATCTCCTCTTTCCGTAAGGACACCAGTCGTATAGGCTGTGGTCCAACCCTAATGACCTCAGTGAACTTCCAATACGTCTTTAGAAACACTACCTTCAGATACAGTCACGGTCCGAGGTTCTGGGGGTTGGGACTTCGACATACAAAGTTTGGGGGCAGGGACACACAATTCAGTCCACAACTCTGCTTGTAGAAGAATCACTAGGGGCTCCGGTTAAAGATTCATAATTCCTCAGCTTGCTGTTGAAGAAGGATTCATTCGGTCATGGAGTGGCACTTTTAACAAGTGTCTAATACTTAGGACTTGCTATTTTGCAAGTAGCATAAGATCTCTCTCAAGATGGCTCCATCAACATAGAGAATTTGTTAGCCAAGAATAAGGTTGCAGGGGCACCTTGATTAGGAGCGTAAATGATACTATTACATGATACTGCAGTATAAATGGTACCGTGACAGCCGGCTTCTCCGTTTACATTTCTTCCACCTGTTCTCTGCACCGCCTCCATTTCTCAGTCCCCCCGTGGTTGCAAGATGGCTTGACCCAGCCCCTGTGTTTGCCGAAGTTCATATTCAGTGGAGTTGAGGTAAACCTGGTTAACTTTTTACCTGTCAAGTGGCAAAATAGATGTTAAATGGCAAAAAAAAAAAAAAATCATAAGTGGCAAAACAGAGAAGGGCTAGAAATGAGCGAATTTCAC
>PVJI01009070.1:23134-67525 GCA_004026765.1 Micronycteris hirsuta
GTCCCCGCTGCGCAGTCAGGGAAGCTAAGTCTCCCAGAGACCGTCACCCACCACGAGAGCCAGCCTGGTACAGGAGGGAGAGCCGGGGTTCACGTCTCAGCACTTAGGTTTTAGATTTCCTATGTCGTCACTAATATACTAGCTATCAGAGTGCACGCCCTCACTCTGCTTTAAAAAACTAATTAATTGATTGATTATTCCTTGTGATTATTTTTCTTTCAGTTTTATTGAGGTAAAATTGGCATGCGGTGCAGGGTAAGTTTCAGGTGTGGAGTGTAATGACTTGGTTTACATATAGTGTGAAATGATTACCACAATAAGCCCATATAGATTAGAAAAAACGCTTTTATGCTTGTGATGAGGATTTTTAGTATCAACTCTCTTAAAAAGTTTCAAATATGCCATACAGCAGCATTAACTGTAGGCATCCTGTTCTATACCACATCCAGAATGGGCTCTCTCCAGCCGAGCTGGCCTCCCTCGGATTTCAGCCGTTTTGATGTGACAGCAATGTCAGGGATGAATGGACTGCACTATTAATCATTATAACAATTTACACGGACTAGAAAGACCGTTTCTGACTTTAGTTTGCAAAGTTGTTTTCCAAACTCAATATACAGTGGTCATAGCACGGGTGGCAGAAGTCTCCACAAGGTGATGGCTTATTCATTCAATTCAAGAAGAGTCTAAGCATGCTTCTTTCTCCTTTACTGAGCTCTGAGCCCTACCTGACAACTAGGTCACTTGTCAGCTTACCATTTCGCAGGCTGCAAAGCCTAGCAAGCATTGTCCATTGTGTGTGTTCTCCTTATTCAGCTAAGTGCATTTATCTACCACTGAATTGCAGCAGAGGTGTAGATAGGTCTTTCCCTGGAATTTGAGCCTTTGTCCTATTGCTGAGAAAATGCATATAAATGCCTGAGCCAGTTTAGTGGTCTTTACCAAAAATAGCTTGGCCTTTTGACTCACCCAGGCTGCCAGTAAACTGTTTAGTTTTTTTTTTCCCCTCTCCACAGATATGCTAAATCTAGTAACAGCACATCAGTGCATTCCAAATTGGATACAACATTGAATTTGTTTTAGTTTGGGAGCCCTCGTTATCAGTTCATACAGTCGTATCAGACAACATTGGGACTGGAGGGGTCTGGCAGATCTTCCATATTCCGCCCCGCCTCGTAGCTCTATCCACAGGCAACAGGAGCCCCCAGAGGTTAAGCAGCCCACTCAAGGCCACATTGTTGGTGAGGAGGCAGATCCAAAATAGCTGGGCTGCAGACGCGTGAAGCGCTCTGTTTTCTGCCATAGTATCTGCAGGTTTTATGGCTGGGATGTCAAATCCCCCTCAAAGTTTGGGAGAGAGAGGATAGCAAGGTACAAATCCCAGCAGCTGCTGTATTTACAGAACTTTCATTGTACCCTGTGCTGCTTTAGCAAGAAGGAATGTCTGAGAATTAAATGATCCAAAACCTTACGATTTCACCCACAGGTAAATATAAAACAAAATAAAAAACAAAAACAAGTAACAAATGAACTAAAAAATAAATAAAACAAAAATAAAGTCATTGATACAAACAATGGAATAGTGGTAACCAGAGGCAGGTGGTGGGAGCACAAATTGGATAAAAGGTCAAATACAGGGTCCAGCACAAATAACCCCCCTTTTTATTATAAAATGTTTTACTACAAAATCGTAAGCATGTAATTCTGTAACATAACAATATCACACTGAAACACACCATATGACATTTGAGGTGAAATGTTCAAATTCAAACTATAAACTATTACCCTGCCCACCACACTAGCAGGCGTTACTTCTGCTGGCCCCTGGATATGGTAACAGAAGGAAACTAGAGTTTGGGTGGTGAGTACCCAATAGAGTTACATTTATCGAATTACAATCTTGGATACCTGAAATTTATATAGAATTAATGGCCAATGTTACATTAACAGATTTTTTTAAAAGAATGCAAATGGATGTCTTAATGCTCAAACTTGGCACAAGCGGCTTTGTTTACTGGATCTGGGGAAGAAGCTCATTCACATCAGCTAGGCGCTCGGAGACCTTGCTCAGCACCAGAGTCATTCCTGCGGCTGGTGGGCCTCCCACCTCCCCAGGGGCGCAAGTCTGCCCCTTTGTGCCCTTCACCCAGAAGTCAAAACATCTGCGTTTCTCTCCATCCTTGTATAGCTGAGCCAAGGTTTCATTTTCATACACATCTTTTCTTTTCTCTCTTGGATCTTTCTACCATCTGCTCGGATTTCAGTATACATTCTTGTGTTTCGTTGTTAACAGAGAAGGATTGTACTAATTTCGAAGGTAAGGAAACTGAACCTCAGAAAATAAGGAGTTTGGGTGGGACTGCAAAGCTGGGAAGTGATAAACAGGGATTTGATTCTAGATGGAAGGCTGCACTGGTCATACTCTTTCCATTTTGCTAGACAATCAACCTCTAATGGCCTGAATGTCAACTGTCCGGCTTTAGGAATGGGAAAACAAAAGCGTAGCACACAGTGTTTTCACATTCTTTACATTGTTTGCTCTCTCTAAAACCTCGAGAGGAAACTAGATGCCATTGTCCCCATTTTAAGAAAAGATGTTTGAGCTTTAGAGAAGTTAGTCGACTTCTCCAAAGTTGCTGGCCCGGAAATAACTGTTGAGGGATTCGCATCCAGGTCCTTTAAGTCTAAGTAAAGTGGGTAGTGAAAAGAGTTTGGTGTGTGAGGTCAAAAGACCCAGGCTGGAATTGCAACTATTCATTCTACTTGTTGGCTCTCTCTGGGGATTCCTTAAATCTGTGACTCACTTTCTAGTCGTCACCTGCTGAATGAGCTCAGGCAGCTCTCTGTTGCTGTTGCTGGATTGTTTACTAGATGAAACAATAAATCTAAAATGTCTTCTCAGATTAAAAGTCAATTTATAAAAGTTAAAAGTAGAACAATTTTTAAAAGTTATAACTTTTATAATTTAAGACTTATAACATTAAAACAATGTAAAAAGTTAATAGATCCATTGATGAATTGAACGTGAATATTCCCTTTTGCCAATAAAGATTGTTGACTCTTTCATCAATTTAACCCTTACAAAGGATATTCATTTAAGTATTTTGGCCACTTTCTTTCTAATTTTATAACATACAAGAGAATTGTAAACATTCAGCTTCTTTTACTTCCAAGATATCAATGTAAGCTATAATTATGAAAATGCATCTTCAGCAGATTTCTAGATTCTGAAAATGCAGTTCATTTTCTAATCTTTTTTCTTCAGTCTTTTTTTAACAAGATTGGGGCTTTTTGAGAGACAGAAAACATAATGTGGGTGAGTAAAAGATGACATTTTTGAAAGAATAAAAGAGGCAGATTTTTAATGAGCCTCTGCATTTGATGCATGAGATTATGCTCATTTATCAGCAAAAATCCCCTTGAGGAAATCAAAGCAATACCTATCCAAGAGGCAATTTCTTCTTCAAACCAAGCATAATCAAATTACTTATTAAGCATTTACTTTTAAAAATATGCCTTAAGTGGGCTGAAGAATACAAACATTCTAATGCCTTCCATATAGTTTTTCCTACATTGAAATTTACAATTAATTTTTAAAAGTAAGGTGAATACATTTGAAACAAAGAACAACACAAGAGTACATATTTGATTTTAATTACTCTCCACTGCACTTTTAATGAAACGCTCGATTGGAATTGGTGTTCTCGCCTACTGCAGGGCGGCATTTTTAACCAAAAAGAACTAGGAATTGCTGAGGCGGCTGCAGTGGGAACAAATACTTATTAAGCACCAACAATGTATGAGGGACTTTAATCCTGACATTGACCCTGTGAATGAATTGAACCTTAGTGTCTTTATTTTTAGATGAGGAAATGGATTCAAAGTATGTATACTTCAAATGACATAGCAAGGTGGCAGTGACCCAGCTCTGCCTGATTCCGAGCCTGTTCTCTCCTCGCTGCCTTATAAAGAAATCTATCTGTAGGCTGTGCTCCTGCCATAGACCTTCCTCCTTGGTTGGCCACACTTTGTAACTGGTGAGCATTTGGGTATCTTCTCCCTTATACAAATTCTCAAGCGTGGATGGACCATGTTTCATGGCACATAAACTAATATACAGTAGACAGAGGCACAGTTGGTGCAGCTTCTTGGTCAGGGGGTGGTCAGGAAATCTTTTAGATGGCAATAAAACTGAGGTGTTGATGATAACAAGCGAAAACAACCTGTTCTATTTCATATGATAAAACCAGTTCGTCATAAGCTCTACACAGCGTCAGCAGCAGCATTAAGGACTAGTACTGGAGTGTTCAGTAGACAGAGCAGCTATCAACATCTGCATCCCAGGTACGAATCTACCAATTACAAGTCATGTGACCTTGCACGAGTTAATTAACCAGAGTATTCTCATCTATAAAATAAAAATCATATTCTTCCTGCCACCTCATAAGGCTGACTTGGAGATAAATGAAACAATTTCTACAAAACAATACAAATTTAGTAGGAATGTTAAGTTTACTTTTTACTTATGACATATTCCCCAAAGGAAGTAAATATTTCAATTATTCCCAGTGGAGAGAGACTTAAACTCTGTGTATGTATGTAGTAACTACCACCTACTATAAGCTTCCATTCATTTGGCTACGTTCCTAAGCAAACTTGAGGCAATGGAGTGCTTTTGGACTTGTGTGTTGGAGTCATGAAACCATCACCCAGACCAAATGAAGGGCTTAAGCATTTCAGCACTGTGCTAGGAAAGCTCATGTATAGAAGTTCTTGAAATGTCAAGTGATTTGTACAATCTTGGGCATGTGACCTGGGATGAAAATTTCAGAACCCTGATTTGCTTGATTATTTGTGTTTTTCCAGATAATGTCCCATTCCTAATATTTGTAGCTATGTTAGCATTTATTCAGGGCTTCCCGGTTACCAGGTACTATGCTAAGTGCTTTGTGTACATTACCATTTAATTTTCATAAGAACTCCAGACATTAAATAATGTTACCAATTGAGGCATGAAAACATAACGTAATTTTCCCAAGGTCACAGAGTGACGTATGCACAAGATATGTACAAGATATGTACAAGATTACCAATATAGTTGCATTTTTTACATTATTTATTCATCAAGATTAGTTGACATACTTTGTGTAGGAAGACGGGTATTTAGATGGCATTTGAAGCCATGGGAACCAAAAAAAATTATCTTGGGTTGAGCGTAGCCAAAGAATAGACAAAGGCTGATGGGGCAGAGCCATAGGAGATTCCTATAGTTAGAAGTCTGATAAAGAAAAGAAATCAGTAAAGGAGACTGAGGAATAGTGGCCCCAAGAAGGAAAAAAACACATAAAGATGATCTCAAAAGCCTGGAAAATAACATTAAGGAAAGTGAATGGCTATACTTGTAGAATCCTATGGAGATGATGAGTTAGATGAGGACAGAAAATCGACGCTAGTGACCCTGATAGAGCGATTCCAGTTAATGACTGTTCAGTTTCAGGGAGGTTAGGAAGGGTGGTGAGGAAGTGGAAGCAGTGAGTACAGAGAGTTCTTTAAACCACTTTATAGTGAAAGGGAGCAGATATAGGAATGATAACTGAAATGATAACTGGGGTCTTTTTAGAAGATGGGTAGTAAAGCATATTTGTGGGCAAATAGGACTGATTCTGTGGAAAGAAAGAAAACAATGTTGCAGTAAAGGAAGAGAATAGTGCTGGTCTTCGGGGCATCAGTGAAGGGGATGGCCTTACATGAGAGCAGGACACCTGTCCATTCAACCAGGGAGAATGGCAGAGCACGCAGACACAATGCAAGGAGATGCTGGCATTGAAGGTGAGAAAATGAAGTTGTCCTTTTCCGATTACTTGTTGTGAAGATGATCCTGCAATGTTTTCCACTGAGAATGAGAGGGGAGAAAAGGTGAGCTATCTGAAAGAGGAGGTACAGTAGACTGTGGCAAAATAAGATTCCTGAAGAAGCGTGGTAGGATTGTCAGGCATTACAGAAGCCAATTTGAGACTTGTAGTGTTAAGTTTGAAGTGAGGCCCATTAACACAGTGGTGTGCTGTTTTCCAACACCTTACAGCCTCTCAGGTGCAGGCACAGAGCAAGTTAGGTTCAACCATGCCTGGGTTTCATTGGGCAAAAATGGGAGAGTGAAGGAGGACAAGGGGAAAAAGAGTTGAGTGTTTGCAAGGGAGTGACTGCACTTCTGAACATGGTACCTAAGCAGGAAAACGAGCACAATGGAGATGGAAGAGAGGGGAGGAGTATTCTTTAAGAGATAGGGGAGATTTGGATGAGATTATGAACTTTTTTCATTGGGCCTATTCAGTGTAAGTGAACCAGAATAATGGGACATTTCCAACATGACCCAGTTATTAGACAGAATGGGTATTCTTATGAGTGGGTAGTTGAGATGAGGCAGCTGCCAAGGGGATGGAGATAAAATACATTGCATCCACTAAGGATGAATGCATGAAATGCGGTGGAGAGACAGCTGGGGGGCCCGGTGGTGAAGTCAATCAGGAGCGCAGGGGGAATGATGGAGACCGCAGCTAGTTCACATGAAAATTCACATACGCCGATGCATATGGGACACGAGCTGTTAACGAGAGTTGAGGAGCCACGGTCTGGGCATCGCTGTGATGACGCGGATGACCTGCTCTTTTTCCTGGAAACGCTGAGCCTTAGTAACTATGAGCTTCCACTAGGGCTACAGGGGTACAGGTGTCCTAGGGCAGACTCCAATCTACTTAAGTCAGAGCGTCTAGGATGCAGCAGGTGATGAAGTTAAGGACTTTAATAGTCGAACTTGAAATTTAATATCCCAGTAGAAAGTTTAGAAAGCAGATGAGGAGTAGGAAATTGAAAGAGAAAGAGAAAGCCCAAACTTGGATGAGCCAGTAGTAAAGGAAATAGACACAAAAGCCTGATATTGTTGGCTAGTGATCAAGCAAATGGTGTCCCAGAGCAAGACAGGTAAAATTTCCCCTAGGTGCTAAAGCCCAATAGTGCCCTTGTAGGTGGGACGGGGAAGTGGGAGAGGGTCTCTTACGATCTAGCTCCTGCCTTGACAGAAAGCCCAGCTCTGGCCATAGCTGAACAGTTGCGTGGAGATCGGGGACTGCCGTGGCCCAAACCATGAGTGCCATGTTGAGACAGGGCAGCAGGCATAAAATGTCAACTACTGTAGACTTATTAATGGATGCTCAAAAACCCTTGTTAATTAAACAAGTGCAAGCTGATTAGTAGGCCTTGCAAAGCTTATTGATTCTTTGAATCCCTTTTGTCCTAAACCTGGTTCTCTGTTATACTTTTACCAAGCACCAGCCAAAACAGTAATCCTGTAAGTAAGAATTATTATTTAACTAGATGCTGCACGAATTTGTTTGCATATTTGAAGTAGGAAATGAAGATAACTACTTACAGTTTTTAAAAATGGAAACTTTGAATAACCTACAACTCCTCTATAATTTTAAAGTTCATGATTTAGAGGTTATGACACCAAAAGATCAGTCAGGTTTTGGCAGAGAATAAATTTTAAAAATGTTAATTTGCCAATCATTTTTATTCTAAATTTTTTTTCTGCTTAAAACCATGAGCTTAGTTCTATTACCTTGTGGCTTACAAACCAAAGCTCAGTGAATAATAAAATTGGGATTATATTTATGGGTGGCTTGGAAAAAAGATCAGTCTAATCAGTTTATAGTCCTACTTTACAAATAACAATACTCAACTGAATATTTGACGTGATTGTATCAGTGTGCATATATATAACTTTTAGTATATATGTTCATAAAATTTTAATACTTTAAGTGTGTGTTATTTATTTGGATAAGTTTCATTAAATAGAATAATCTTTTAAAATAATATTAAGAAAACATCATTAGCCTGTTACTTCTTGAAACTGCTGTATCATAATAATATAGCTTAATTTAAATATTTCCTAATGAAATATGTAAAGACACTTTGTTAATAAAAGATACATTTCACATCACTAGGAGAACCTTTTTACATTTTGTGAGTAAATAAATTACTCTGTCATTAAAGCATTAAGTAATATTTGTTCTCAAATGTTATTGAACAACCATGAGTGGGTGCCGAGACTTGTCTGTTAAGCGTATTTAATCAATCACTTAATGGACTAGAATAAAAAGGTCCCATAGACCAGATTTTCTGGGTGACGACGTTTTAGTCACAGTGCTTTACTGCCCTATCCCAATAACCAAACGCCTTTAAGTCTCTGTAAGTTCCTGCCTGCTCAATTACATTACTTCACAAAGATACCTGCTAAAAACGTGGGTGGAGTTTGCCCGGGTTAGCTAGAAATCAGGATCACATAGCATTTTGGGAAAACTTTGTTAATATAGTTGACAAAAAAATACTGCCTGGCTATTATAGAAAAGTGAAACCAGAAATAGATGAATTAGGTTAGGGAGCAAGACAGAAAATAGAGGAACTCACAATTTTTATAATGTTGAAGAAAAGATTCAATTGGAATTATGAAGAGAAACACTAAGAAGCTGTGGTGAGAGGGAGAATTCAAAGGCAGAGAGTTGAATCAGTTCTGAGGAATTGTCTCATGTGGATAGGAATCCCCGTCAGCGACAAAAATCATTGAGAACAGCAGTGAGCATCATTTGAAAGGCCTAGGCTTTTGAAATCATCGAAACCTGCCTTTAATTCCTCTTCCGCCTCTTAGTGACTGAGTGACCTTGGGCAAGTTGGGGTAGGAAAGTTCTTTACGTCATAATATTTGATTTAATTTTCTTTTCATTGACTTACCTCTGATTAAATTTGGCCTTTGCAAAGAGAAGTATTCTGGCAGAAGAACAGAACTGGTTTTAGAGACTGAAATACATCGGTAAATATTTAAAAGAATTATGTGACCAATTAAAATAAAGAAAAGTCTAAGTCTTTGCCAGATTATATTTTTCAACTACTTTTTGTAAATCTTCTAAGTGAAATGATTTTAAGAGTGTGCTTAATAAGAAAACTGTGTTTCAATGTGACTTGAAGATTCAGTGTCAGGGACCACATAAACGGATGTGCTGTGCAGAGTAAATTACACTCTGCCAGGTTCTAGATCACTGATTTGAAGGCTCTTCTGAAATACTCTTTTGGGCCCCAAATGGCACTATTATTTCTAAAAAATGTGAAGGAATTGTTTTGTTTTGTTTTTTGATAGTCTGAGGAGATGAATACTTTCTGTTATTGTCACAAAATTATTTGAACACAGACAGAATGGATCTGTGAGTGACATCACTGAGCATGGGATGAATATCTGGGTGTGCTCCTTTAGGAGGATGTTTGCAAAGTGCAGTGTCATTTAGAGGGGTCTGGATTTGTACCTCCTCTCTTCCTGTGTGATCTTTGTTGGGCCACTTACCCCATATCCTTATCTCTAAAACTCAGATAATGGTACCAAGCAAGTTGCCTGGATTCTCTACCCTTTTCACATCTGACCCACATAGAAAAGTGTAGTATTCACCTAACGCTGAAGCAAATGGATGAGACCAGAGGAAACTAGCTCGGGGCTCCCAACTTTCCTAAGCTTCCCAGCCTCCTTGAGGGCATCCATCTCTCAGCACGTTTATCACTAGGAGGACTATATCATTTATCCTGCACATATGGACATCTCTGAAAGTGAAATTGGGCTTAGGAATAATACCACTGGGGTTGGCGCACTAGACAGAAACTGGGATCTTACTTAGCAAACCAGGACATATGTTCAGCCTAGCGATAACCTGCTCATAGCAAGCAGTGTACTTTTTGGGAAGCTCTAGACTCAAACAATACCTTGTATGTTAAGCACTCAAAAAAGTTCGCTGTTGTTACATAGGAAACCCAAAGGTGGAGAATTGTTTTGACTCCCTAGGGAAATCATTCCCTCCAAATGAGGGGCTAGGTCAGTGATGACGCCCACCATTTATTCTTGCTTCTGCAACTGTGGGATCAAGGAGGGGAACCCCAACAACTATGGTCCCAGGAATCCTACATCATCTTTTCTAGTGTCGTGGACTTAACGTTGCTTCATTTCCAATCTCCTGCCTTTTTCCTCACAACTGCTAAAAACTTTGCTTAAGAGAACGCCATGGCTGAGTAGCAATCTTTCTGAGGTTGTTTACTTAGAGCTGGGTTAGTCATAGATTAGAAAGGAATACAACTCTTCTTACTTGTAAGAAGTGAATGGTGGTAATCTTTAGCATGCAGTAGCATTATAATTATTAAGACTATCATATGCAGTAGGTTGTGATGAGGTGTAGGTAGAAGGAAAGTTGAGTTATGTGGCAGCTCAAGCATTGATTGGGATAGAGCTCTCTTCATCATGAAGATTCCCACTCAACATCGCTGTGTTGGATGCAACCAGTTTTTGAGCCTTGACAATATGAAGTAGCCAGAACTATAAGTACTCCTATAAGAGACGTGTTTGGAGGGTGAAACATGAACTCCACAAAGCTTTAGAGTACGCGCAGCCACGTGAATGAACATTTTGCTGTTGCTACGTTATCTTGGCAATAGCTGGAAGGGGCCGCTGCCACACCACAGACCCAGCCATGGGATTCCTAAATGAGATTGGTGGCGAAAATCTTCCCAAGTGATAAAACACTTGGTGTGCTCACTTTGTCTGGAGGGGGAAGTGGCCTCAGGTATTGTGGCTATTAGAAAATAATATGTAAGGGCAATAATGAAAATAATACAGTTACATACTAATACATAATAGTATAATGTAAGTATAATACATACTTACTGATTGGATGGATGGATGGAAAAGGACATGTAGACTTATTCCGTAGGATTCTAGGGAAAAAAAGTGTTTAGAAATTATTGGGGTACATACTTTCATTGACTCGGAAGTTCTAGAAATTTTGGCCCAGGGACAATGATAAAGGGCTGTTTTCAGAGGTGACAAGGGATTCGTCATGGAGGGGCCTGGTTGGCCTGGACTTTAACAACCAATTGTCCAAAGTGTTCAAGTTACTTGCAAAGTAATTAAGTTCAGGGGTGTCAATGGCCTTGCTCAAAGCACGTTAGCAACAGAACTGGAAGTGAAGTGGAATCTCTTGTCACTGATGCCCGTACTTTATTACACCAAAATTTAGAGAGGTGGAGTAACCAGAGCATTAAGTATTTACCAGTTCTGAGTTCAAATACTGAAAAATCAAAAATTAGATGTCCTTAGGTTAATTACTTGATGAGGCTGGGGAAGGTTTTCTCATTTTTTAGAAATGGTATCTGACACGTTGATAGATTTTTATCAGATTATGTTAAATACCAAGACTGATAGAAGGTTGCAGTTATTATCATATTTATTATAATTTCAGTAATTATGAAAAATAAGTACTTCTTATTCAAGTCTGTTATTTACATTTTACTATTATGGTATTAAGAAAATTTCATCTACATTATAGGCCAGAGAGTTTTGGGTAGCTAAATTGAGACCATCAATCCTATGGGAAAAGACAGTTCAAGACCCAAACAACTAAATTAGAAGTAAACTGTGGAACACAGTGACTTTTTTAAAAAAAACTGGAAACTAGCTGGGAAACATGTTTATATTAAGTGTGACTCCAGTTCATTGCAATCAGTGAGTGGAACTGCAATGGGAAAGAACTAATCTGGGAACTCGGATGACTGCCAAGGCTAGTAAGTCCCAGAACACCATTCCTCTCCCATATTGCCTTGGGGTAGTATTCTTCACTCATGATGCTCATGAAAATGAGTAGTTCAGTAAATGTGATTCTGCAGGGCCAAGGAAGGACTAACTCAACCCAAGCTTTGGGTCCATGAGAGCTCAATGGTTTGCACTTGTCCAGTGGGATGATCGCTGCAGTAACCTGGCCTCTTAGACTTGCTCAAGATCCTGGCGAATGTCTCATGGGAAGGAGTAAGGCATGTGTGTGATGACGTAGATTCTGACACACTTAGATGATGAATCCTGGCAGTGTCTCTTAATATCTTTGTGTCTTGAAAAATATATTCAAACCATCTGAGCCTAAGTTTATTGATCTGTGAAATGGGGTTGATGATACCCACCGCCACTGAATTGTTATGATGATTAAATGGGAGTGAATATTCATGTATTATCTAGGGCAGTACTCAAAACAATTTCTCTTTCCTCCCACCCTCCTTTTTACCTTTCTTCCTCTCTCTCTCTCTCTCTCCCCCTTTCTCCCTTACTCCCTCCCTTCTTTTCTTCTTCCTTCCTTCCATCTATCCAACTATCTATCTATCTATTTATCATCTATCTATCTAATTAAGCAAGTGTCAACAGAGATGGCTTCATTTAACAAATGAGATGAGCAAGTTCATTGAGTACTAACTTGGAATTCTTCAATACAAACCACACCCACATTTAGACGGGCAGTGCCCTTCACAGCCTGCCAACATTCACCCAAAAAATTCACCTTTGGGATTCATTCTTATAGAATTCCACAGACTCAGATGCATGAGTGAGGGAGAACAGGACCACTGGCCCACACCCCCCGATGCAACTCCTCTCCCCTCAGGGACGGGATTTGTGAGAAGCTAGAATAACACCTCTGCAGTGACAGATTCATGGGGCAAAGCAAAATGGGCATCTGGTTTTTATTTCTGCTCCATCCTTTGAGAAGCTGAGCAAATCACTTTTGATCTGTTTATCTGTGGATTAAGGATTAAACTCACTTCAAGAAGAGTCTACTTTGGCTCCTGATGGTTTAAAAGCAGTATAACAATTTACTAAAAAATGAAGCAAAGGAAGCTTAGCTTGTTACCGCTGTCTTTATTAATGTTAACAGTAAAAACTAACCCTACAACACTGGGGATTTATCTAATCTTCACAAATGCCTGATAACATAAGCATAATATAAGAACATTCTACCTTTCGCCAAAGAAGAAATGGAGGCACAAAAAGCCTAGGTAACATGTTCACGGCCTCATAACTAGGGAGCAGCAGAGTCAGAATCTGAATCCAGGAAGGGTGGCTCCAGAGCCTTGAACTTGACCATTATTCTCTACTGCAGGGGTTGGCGAGGGTTTAGCAACTCTTAATGAAAAGCCGATGCCCCTGAAGGAAATGCAATGTATTCTTTTGAGGAATTTTTGTTGCATGTTTCACTTCCGGTGAAGTTTCATTTTGCTTGGCAGGGAGTAAATTTTGCCAATTACTTCAAAAACTGCAGGCCTCATAAAAACAAAGCATTTCTCTTCATTTTATAGTTATATATTTTTCTTCTACAGTTTAAGAAAACCAAAAACTGCCTAAATCCCACAGAAGGTATGTCTTCTACATGAGGTGTGAGAACTCCAGAGGTGTTCATAGGGCAATCCAGGCCCACACACAAAATACTGGAGCATCCATTTATTTTACTTCATTTGTTTAAGTGTTCCGTTGTTAGTATCTTTTAATAAATAATGTTATTTATTGTCTCAGTAGTTCTGTAAAATTTATAAATTAATGTTATAACTATACTGGAGATGAATCCTCAAACTTTTTTTTTTAACTGATAAATGTGAATATTCAAACAAATTTGGAGACTATTTTAGAAACCCTAGAATTTAAGAAACTAACTTTCATGCTTTATTACAGTGAATCAATTTGCACTTCCACAGAATGATTTAAGCAGTCCTCTGAAGACTCACTGGATTTATGAACAATATCAAAGCTATCAATATTTCCAAGGGGTTCACTATAATATTCAATACAAAATTTTGAGATTTCTAGCATAGCATCTAATGCATAATGAACTCTTAAAGAAAATTGTAGCAAGGAAGGGAAGGAGGGAGGCAGGAAAGGCTGACATTCATCACACAGCATTCTATCTTTAAGGCGTCTTTGAGACAACAGACTTCGTACACCGTCTTGATCTTTGCCCACAACACGGCAGCTCTCTCAGTGAGAAGTCCAGACTGTCCTTGGTGTCAGCATTTTGGGTGCTCATCCTAAACTGGGTCAACCCAGCATCTGATGAGAGTTGGGGGAAGCAGTTTCACCCCAAGGATCTGGATGGAACATAGCAGATACTCCATACACTCCTATTGAGTTAATAAAAATGTATCTCCTATTTATTGTGTGCTATGTTTTGGGCACTGTTCTATAAGCTTTACACGTTATCTCCTTCGAGCCTTGCAACACTATTATGAAACAGGTTCTGTTATTAACTTCATTTTACAAATGGGGGCAGAGAGATTAAGGAACTCACCCAAGGTCACACAGCCAGTGACAGAGGCAAGATTCACACCCACTTTATCTGGCTAATCACTGAACTATTTGCACAGGTATTTCCCCATCTCTTCCCTCTTTCTCATTTTAACCATTTAAACCTCTCTTCCCTTTTAAGGATACCTTTGATTTTCGTTTTCATATTCTGTACTTAGCCCGGATTTTGCAAGGTGGGGGCTAAAGGGAGTTAGTCAGGCTGTGGGAGAATTCCGAGTCCTACGGAGAGATTAGGTAAAACCATAACTCTGAGAGTAGAGGGTGGGGCAAAAGTAGGTTTACAGTTGTGATATGTAAAACATAGAGTTTAGTCTTACATTATTATTTATTAATTATTATATTATTTTCCATATGAACAACTATAAACCTACCTTTGCCCCATCCTTTATAAAGAGGGAGATTATCTCGATAACTCACATCTTGTGTTGATTTAACATTTTGGTTTTCAAAGTGTATGTATATATACCCAGTGCATATATATATACTGGGGATATATATATGCATTTATATTTAACATATAACACTTCCAGAATCTTCTCGGATAGGCAGTATTTCCCCATTTCTGAACAGGAAAGAAGACCTAATATAAAAGGGTTAGCGACAGTCACAGAGCTAAGGCATGAATTTGCAGCATCTGATTTGTCCTGTGCCCTTTAAATAGCTTGTTCTACTGATAGCCTTTGTCAGTGGGAAAGGCAGGTGGGTAATTGTTCTTGAAACTATACTAGTAACAATTTCTTATCTTTGTAGGGAGCCAGATTGGCAAGTAGCTTCCACGCCAGCTCTCAGTGACTGGAGGGGGTGGACTGGGTTGCGAAGGAATCTGAGTGGAAGCTCAGCTCTGTGTGAATGAATGCAATGATGGACCAGTCTTGTCTTCTACAGACACCTGTGCAGGGACTGAGGCAATATCTACAGCAGAGCCACTGAACTGCTGACTGAGATTGTATGTCGCTTCTTCAAGATACAGTTAGTCCTTTCGGAGGCCCGCAGCACTGTATTTATGCTTGTATGATTTTATGTTTTTTATATATCTATATATCCAGGTATTCCTTCAGCCTGACTCAAATCCTGGCACATACTAGAACACAAGGAATAGTTATCAAACACCTTATGGCAAAAAATAATTGTGTAAGATGAGCTGCGTGTTTAAGAAGTGGGAGAACTCTGCGAGAGCCATCTCGAGTTGACACAGGGTTAACGAGTTTTCCTCTGCACCGTCTCTGATGCCTAAGATGGAAATGACTTACCTCAGGACCACTGGGGCTTTTCAAAGCCATTAGTATTCTAGGAGGGACTAAAGCTTTCTAAAGTTGCTCCCTTTAACTAACCCACTGTACTTTGTTTGGAATTAAAGCGCCTGTGTTTCCTGCCAACTTCATCGGTTCCCTGCAGACATGAAAAGAAATCGTTTCCGCGGAGCCATCTTGCTAGGAGACCTTTACTAAAATTGTCCTGAAGAAGAAATTATTCTTCACCCCTGGGGTCACTGGGTAGCAAAGACAGACTTCTTTATCTTTTAATCTGTTCTACTCCACTGCCTCCTTTCGTTGTGTGTTCTTAAAAGTATTGCCTTATTTACTTTGATGGTTTCTCCACTAATTGAATGCAACAATGAGTTCTCTCTTTCTTGACTCTGCTTGGGGATGTTTCTCCTTCCCAAAGGGAAGGGTCCACATCAGACAGCTTGACTTTGTGATACTTGCCTACTGAAATTACTTTCAAAGCCATTGTTAGTTATGAGACTGTTAAAAGTTCGCACATTTGACTGAAATATAGAGAACAGAGCAGTACCTTGGCTCCCGGTGGTATATTCCTCATTTATGAACGAAGGAATAAAGAATGGATAGTCTTGAGCTTGATTTCTACGTCTGTGTATATTGTCGCCAAATGGTCCTAATATGATTTTTTTTTAAAGCCTAAGGCATTACCTGTATATGAAATAAGAAACACAAACTATAAAGTCCAAATCATATGGAAACATTACTCTGGAGAAAGAAGAAATTGCCTTAGAACAGAATCCTTCCTTCAGACACAAAGATGACTTATTTGTGACCCCAGTGGTAGCAAATATTTCTGAAGCATGAACCCGTGTATACACCTCACAGCAAAGGAAAATCTTCCATACGGTCACAGTAGCGTACATTTCGTCACCATCCTTCCCCCATCCTCGTTCTCACCCTCGCCTACCACATGTCCATTTTATGAAATACTCTCAAAAATTTTTTTCACCAAGAAAAGGATTTTACTTCCAAAGCTAAACAATTCTAAGAAAAGATTCTTACTATCTTCTCCTTCTGCATACCAACCCATCCCCAGCGACGCTCCAGAGCTCAGGATTTTCCAGGCTTCTATGTTTAGTATGCTCCATGTGTAATGAATCATAATGTCCACCTGTAAGGCTCATAAACAGAGGGTATAAATATGCCTGCATAATGTGACTCAAAACACATCTCCAGTTTTAGCTGGAGTTCAAACAGCATTCGCAGTTCCAAGAAACCTGTGGCTTGCAACTTCGGGGGCAGTGGGAGGAGAATACCGGAAAACTGAAGCGGCGTGTTCTCTGCTGCCTGTCAGCGCATGCAGTGTGCAAGGGGCCGGGAGAGGGTGGGGGGAGGAGTGACAGGAAAACCTGTTTTCCATTTGCGTTTGAAGTCATTCATTTTAAGGACTCCCAAGAAATTGGCCTTTGGATGCTTTGGGAGTGGGTGGTTTCACACATGATCTTCCCTCTTCCTGGAAGTCTTTCCCTCTTTTCCACCCCCTCCCATTTTTTCCATTTGCCTCTCCTCTCACTCATCTGGTCAGTTCCAGAATTTTTTTCCTGTGGGAGGGGAGTTCTTCCCAGCCCACAGACCAGGTGGAGTCCTCTGCTCCATTCTGCGGTGCCACGCCATAGAGCAGACAGCCTCCAGGGCAGGGATTGTGCTGGGTCACACACAGATCAGTGCCCCACGCTGGACACAGACACTGCTTGTCCCTTAATGTAGACCCAGTGAAGTTAAACAGCCGAGTTACAATTTCAGTATGATGTTACCTAGCTTCTTAAAGAGTGACAATGATTGACCTTTGACGAAAAAAAGAATAAGTAAACTGATTCAGTATTGATTCTGTGAGGTTTCATTCATTTGTCAGTATGTCTCTCACAAGATTCAGATCGGGTGTCCTATTCTTTGAAACTGCCTGAGCTCTCCAGACAGACAGCGCCTTTCTCCTCCACGGTCAGAGTACTTATTCACAGCCTGGGTTTCGGCTTTATCGCCGTTAATCCTGCTCTGCCTGGCCACTAGCTACCTAAAGTTGCAAAATGGGTCTCTGGTTCTTTAGCTTTAGTCTGCTTTTTCCAGGACGTAGTATATTGCTTAGTGTAGAGTGAGTGCTCACATTTGCTGAAATGACTGAAATGTTGGTGAGAAAAATAAAATGTCTATTTATATAACCAACACTAAGTATTTATTGAGAATCCAACTGTTTACCAGGTGCTGTTTTAGGTGATTGGAATCCATCCGTAAAATAGCCCCTATTCAAATAAACATTTTAGACATTGTTACCTTTTCCAAAATCCAGAGAAATAGTGTCCAGGTTTGTCTTGTAACTTTGTTTACTTAAGAAATACACACAGATGCCTAGTACCAGTTGCTCAGTACTAGGTGTTGAATTCAAAGGTTGTGATTAAGACTTAAGCTAAA
Source organism: Micronycteris hirsuta (assembly GCA_004026765.1). Classification (NCBI taxonomy): domain Eukaryota; kingdom Metazoa; phylum Chordata; class Mammalia; order Chiroptera; family Phyllostomidae; genus Micronycteris; species Micronycteris hirsuta. The sequence goes on from PVJI01009070.1 coordinate 41,024, forward strand.
TAATATTTTTTCAGATACGGGTGAACCTAGTACCCTGGGAATGTGTATTCCATAAGGAAAATACAAGGCGTAGCTAAGCTAGCAAATAATTTGTGTGTTAACCAATATATCCACGGACACAAGTATCAGTGTAGTGATGGCAGAGGTCCCTTTCGTTTTTTCCCTACATGTTTCCTACAGTTTCCTAAAGACTAAAAGCTTGGCCGCCTCAAATCAATTCCTAAAATAGTATTTCACTAAGTTTCATTTTTTTTTAAAGTGCCTCGTCCTTCTTAAGAAAATAATTTTTATTATATTTAAATTAAATTCACCTAGAAATAGATTTTTATTTGTTTTAAGCTGGAACCATTAAAAATGCATTAGAATTCCATGATATGAAATCTTTATCTTTTCTAATAACGCTACTTTAGTTGAGGAGTGTTTAACAACTGGGACTGGCTCATTATCTGTCACTTTGATATTGTAGATGATACACAGAATAGAGTAACTCATGTCCATTACTATCCACTGGCATACTTCATTTCTGAGCTAATAAGCAAAAATTTTAAGAGCAAACCTTCAGTGTTAATTGAAAAATCAATAAACTTCCAATGGAATGAATTTTGTGCCTTCTATTTCCCTAATTTTAGAAGCTATCTCCATTTAATTCCATGGCATTAGCTCATTCATACTATTTTGTGAAAAAGGCAGATGATGACTTTTTATCCTTCCAGCCTGTAAAGGAGACATGTATGAAATTATTTCCAGATTAATGCTAGCAGGACTTAACAGCTCTTAAAGGGCCTTGTAGCACTGCCCACTTCATAGACAGGTCCTCTCATTCATCATAGAACTTGACTCCCTGTGGGTGTACTACAGTAGCTGTTAGAGCTGAGACAGGGACTCTCTAATGCAGTTAGGGGCAGGGGAGGAATGTCCTCTGTAGCCAAAGCACAGGAGCTGGAAGGAACCCCTGCTGCTGGAGCCAGTAGAGGTGAAGACTTCCGTCTGGAGGCAAATGGAATAGGGCAGTGCTTCGTGCTGGCTGAGTCTGCATCTCAGGTCGGGGTCACGGAGGTCCTACAAACCTGTTGAACACCACCACCTTTTGTCCCTGGGCAGACCAGTCCTTAGCGAGACTAAAATTGAACAAAGTTCATTTGTGGTCCACCTTCTCTTCCAGGTCCATCACTTTGCCACAAAGAGGAACATGCGTAGATCCCGTGGTAGAGATGTGAAGAGAATGAAGCTGGGGACCCAGTTTTGAACCCGCCTCTGTCATTTATCAGTGACATGACCTGGGAAAATCAATTCCCCTCATTAAGACAATATGCTTCCTCTGCACGTTGCAGCCAAACCGCATAGTTCACAGGTTTGCTGTGAGAATCATACAGGTAAGACAGCACAGTCCACCGAGAAGCGATTGATACACCTGGCAGGTAATAGCATCACTGCCCATAAAGCTGACTCTGGGACAGACATTGGCAAGACCGTGTCATGGTTGGCATTCCTCCCTCTGGCAATCATCTTATTCAAATGCCAGATTCCTCTCACCTCTCTTCCAGCAACCTCCAAATATATCTCAATATTTCTGAAGAAAAATAAAAGCTGCAACTGTCAGTACTGTGATGGAATTGTCAAAAGTAAATTAAATCAGCTGCATAGATTGTGAACCAAGGATGAGCTCTCTTGTTTCTGAGACAATTTAAACACTGGTCAGTTTTTGTTTTTGTTTTTGTTTAAGGAGAGCAAATGAAACCAAAGAGACTATAAACACCCTCGATTAGAAAGGGGGGTCGCCATCCCCATAGTCAAGCAGTCTTTAGCCTTTTTCCTTGCTAAGTCTGTGATGGATGCAACAGCAAAGATACAAAAATATAGGTGACATGTTCGCATTATATAAAAATGATTTCAATACTAAGCAGAAGAAATGCTCAAAGTAGAAAGAGAGAATTCATCATGGACGCAGCCTAATGAAACTGGGAAAGGCCAGCCATTTTTTCCTACTCTGCATCCAATCTTTCAGGACATCCCGTTGGCTCCTTTTTCAACACAGATCGAGAAAGTGACCAAGTGAGCGCTTCTCTCCACCTGCTGCTCTTCACCCTCCTAACTGATTCTCTCCACCGTGGCTGCCTCCCCAGTCTATTCTCAACTCAGCAGTGGGGGGAGTTTGTTTAAAATGTAAAAGGATCATCTCTTCTTCTATGCAACACCCCCCCCCCCCATGGCTTCCTTCTTACTCTGAGTGAAGGCCAAAATCCAGAAAATGCCCAGGACACTCTCCACCTGCATTTCTGTCTAAGTCATCCACCATTAGTCTTCCCTCTCATCCTCTGGATGCCTTGACCTTCCTCTGAATAAGCACCTCCTGCCTGAGGGCCTTTGCACTGGCCATTTGCTCTGCTGGAGGCAGCTCCAGCAGTCCACACTCTTCCCCAGACACCCACCTGCTTCCAGCCTTTGCCTGAATATCACCATCTCAATAAAACCCACCCTGAGCACCTCATTTAAAACCGCAAGCTGTCCGCCCACTCCCTGCTTCCTGCTCCTGCTTATCCTGCTGCGTTCTCTCCGTTAGCACTTATCACCGTGTGATGTACCGTAGCATTTACTTATTTACTATGTTAATTATGTATTACCTATCTTTGATCCATTCCCTCCGATATAAATTCCAAAAATGTAAGAATTTATGTCTATTTGTTTTATTTAGGTATCCCATGTTTGGTAGAATGAATAAAGGGATGCTATTCCTGGCCAGATATTTTTGACGGTGGTATTTTCAAGGGTAACTAGAATGAAAGCACAGAGTTTGGCATAGAGTGCTTTTTAAATCGAGAGAGAGAGAGATGGAGCAACAGAATGTAATGAACAGAACTAAAGCTGAAGCTATAAATGTTCCAAAGACTGGTTTTAAACCTCCAGTTTCTAAACACATTAACTATTTAGCTTGGTTCTCCCACTGTGCTTCCTATGAAAATTGGAGACTATTCTGGTTTTAAATTTCCATGGTATTGAAGGAGTAGATAACATTTAGTGAAATAGAACAATGATATTGTGTCTGTTAGAATTTATATTGCAATCATTAAATCTTTCAGCAAAAGCCACATCCCGTTCTGTATTTGTCTTTTAATCAGCTTATTTGATGTCGATACACTCTGTGAAAGCTGCAATTATGTACCGTCATTAGAAATCAGACGAATGGCTTTTTGATAGGCAGAAGAAGGACTTCTGTTGCGGGTTATATGAGAACAGTCTTGCACTCCCGCTGCCTTTGTCCAGATCTAGGCACTGCAGGTCGAAACCTCACATGGATGCAAATTCTTCCCAGGCAGTCTCATTTGTCAGACACATGTTCTCATGTCAACATGAAGGAGGCGGGGAGGGGAAGATTGTGTACACAGTTTAGTGTTAAGTTTGTCTTGTTCTCATGGTCTTTCAGGCCTCCATTCCAAGAAAGTGTCTGAAGTCTGTATGTCCCATGCTTCTGGTTGGGTGGGGGCTGCAGGATGAGCTGTTGACAAAGGACGAAGTCGAAGGGTACCCAGCAGTTATTTTCCATCCACCCCCAGGGGATCTTTTGTCTCACCTTTTAGAACAAGGTAGGAAAAAAATTTTCAATTGTTTTTAGAACTTCCCAGAGATTGGGGTCGATAACATTTTACTAGTTTTCTGTAATGGTGAGACCCTTCTCAGACCAGGATAAGTGTGTTATCTCAGATGGGAATGGCTGGTTGGAGCACCTTGGGATGCTGCATGCTGATTGTCAAGGCCAGCCCCTCAGGGCAGGCTTACTCCGCCAACACACATACTCATGGACACACATGCGCACACACATACATACATACACACACTTCCGTAATGATCTGCGGCTACCTGCCTTTAAGTGTAGTGGGCAGAGTGTCCTTCACTGAATGCTCTAGATGCCACGAGACTTCTACTATTCCAGTAGGACACTGAGGAGTTGCTGTATTGAAACATGGTTACATTTTCTCACTCTTGCCAGAAACATGGAAGCCCAGCATGGGTCATATGATTTGCTGAAAGAGAATAATATGAACTCCCTTGCTTCCAACTTTTGTGGAATAAAAGTTATACCTACTACAATGGCTCAAACAGGAAACTGAGGAAGGATTTCTGACTTATCAAAATTAAGAGTTTTCATACTACTCTTTTTTAAAACACAAGATCTCTAGGCAAGATTGTCAACATGTAATCTGTCAACCCAGTAAAGTTACAGTGAGCTGGAAATTTCCATGAGTTATCATGGAAACAAAAAAGATCCCACTTTTCATAAGACACTCATACAATTGCAGTAACACTTATGACTGCACAGTACCATTTTTCAGAGCTTGGTCTCCAGCTGAAATCTACAGAGCCTATTCCTTCCAGAAGTTTGAAATTGACTGCCAGGTCATGCATTTGATCTTTGCTCTCCAAAGCTAAATGGAAAGAAAGTGATACTGAAATACCTGGCAATTCAATCCACTGAGTGGAAAATCAGAAATGTTCCAGCCTTCCACATTTGCTTTCAAATTTACCACAAAGATTATTTTTTAAGGTTTTTGCTGCTGTTGCGGTCTATTACATAATGCTCCGTACTGTCCTCTGTTGAGAAGAAACAAGCACGGACAGCGCCAGCATTTCAAACGTGGATTCTGTGCTCTGTGGGTTCATGGGAAACACTTTATGTGGTTAATTCCCCTGGGCCACCCACCCCTGTGGCCTCAGGTCGGAGACTTCTTACCTGAAACAGTTCCTGGTGTTCCTCATCGCGTAATGGCAGGGCAAGACGTTCGGGGACACTCCAACTTCCCAAACAGCGGGCAGTGCAGGCTCCTGGCACAAAGTGACTAAGCATGCGGCCTGACCACATCACAGCGTGGGATTTGAGAATTCACTTTTGGGAACCTCCAGTTTTTGAGAAAGGAAACGATGGGAGGTGAATACGTGTCCACAGAGGCTCCAGTGTTTGCTTAAGACGGATTGCAAACCATGTTGCTCTAGGTCCTCTGTGCGTATGCAGCGTACATGGATACATGGGCCCGATTCAGCCTTGACACATGGGCAATGTTTAAAAAAACATCAAGACTCCATCCTGGTTCCCTTGCAAGCCAAGCTCTTTAACATCATAGTTTACAATCACACCTCATGTTTTCATGTCCATTCTTTCCGCAACACAGCGGTGTAGCTTATGCCCGCACCAAGCCACATCAACCAACCTTGCTTGTATGGGTTCAGCCTTCCCATTGCCAAAGTCACTGGACATTTTTTAGTCCTTAGGCCATTTCGTTGTTCATCAGCATTTGATGTGATTGACTAGTTCTTACTTCTTGATATGTTATCTTCCCTTGATTTTTGCCTGGTTCAACATTTTCTCAGTTCTCTTCTCATTTCAAGTACTTTTTTTTTATTGCATGGCTCATCTGTATCATGAATTATTACAAAAAGTTGAAGTCATAATATGTCTATTTACTAATTATTTTCACAGCATTGGGCGTTGCCGCTGGGTCTTTGTTTTGCAAAACTATGTAGAGAAATGTCCCAAACCATGGCTATTCCATACAATCTATCAAGGATCAAATTGTAACTGTGCCATTTTGGTGGCTATTTGGAAAGGCCTTCTCAGAGAGTAGATTCAGATATGAAGGTTAGTTTGTAGGGTGTTTATTAAAGAGTGCTCTTGCAGTTACGACTGTGGGGATTAGGGAAAGAAGCCCGACTGGGTGGAAATCAAACTAGAGTTGTGTGGACTCTTATCAAAGCCGACTTCATGGGGATAGCTGAAGCGGGGATGGGTGCCCAGAGTTATCTGAAGCTGGAGAAAAAAGGCCATGCTTTTGTGACCCTGCATCTATCCATCACTGGTAGCAGCCTGCCCCCTGGGAAGGGTGTCACGGATTTGGGCAAAGTGGCTGTCTCCCTTTAATGGGGCTGAGAGCCAAGGGCAGTTAGCAGTACTGCCAGCCATTCGTGGAATATGTCCTGGTCCTAAACAGAGTCTGGGTGGAGTCTCACAGGTTTCATTACCATAGCTCTAGGAAGAATTATTTAATTTTTCTGTGCCTCACTTTGCACAGCTATGAAATAGGAATAATGATAGTACATATCACATAGGTTTGCTGTGATTGCTTAAAATGATACCTAACACATAGTAAATGTTATGTTTAATTCATAGCCTCTCAAGATAGCTACAGAAATAAGCTTGTGTTATAAGACTAAACTCAACAGATTGCCAAGTGATAACCTCAGACTCGCTCTAGACTTATGCCGACATTCAGCTCATGAATTCCATTAATGCTTTCTTCCAAACATCTTTCTTATTAGTGACTTCTTCTGCAGTCCCAATAATGCTTCCCTCATTCAAATTCTTACTTACTGTTGTCTCTTATGTTTTGCTTTCAGTTTTCCTCCCTTCCAAACAATCATTTGTAAATAGCTAATGGTCTTTTATACAAATTCAAATTCATCATTTTCCTTCTTAGAATCTCATTGCCAATGAGACAAAGCAGCAGAAAGGCAACCACTTTATCTTTCCTGCTTCCTCTGTGTAGCTAATTTTCCAGCAACAGCTAATAACTTTTGGCTCATCTTATCAGGCACTTGCATTGCTCTGGAACCTTAATCAATTGTTTTTTGAATTTAATTTCTCTCCACATGTAAAATATCTTCTCTTCTATGAAGCCTTCTCCAACTCATATAAATGAGTGTACAAATACACACAGACCTTTCACTGCTTATGGAAAAATTGCTCTCTCTCCCCCCTCTGTTATCCTGCCTCTTTATGTCTGTATTAAGACACCTAACATAATGTATTGTAATATGATATGGTGAACTCTGGAATTGGACAGTCCTAGGTTTAAATCCTAAATTGGCCCTATTAGTGGAGTGGCCTTGGACCAATTGCACCCTTGATTTTTTCAGCTTATATTGGAAGGTCCATGTCAGGATTAAATGAGAAAATGTATACAAAAAGCACAAAGTGTGTCCTCAGTATTTAGTTCATATGGGTACTATTGTGTTTATTTGCCTGTCTCTTCCATTTAGTTTGAGTTCCTCAAGAGAAAGACCTTGTCTTACACTTCTGGGTTTCCTTGACTTCTAGGAGAGTGTCTGACATATTAAGTGAATAACTTCTGGATAAATGGCTAAGGAAAGGTTTGATACATATCATTTATCATATTGAAATTGCACTGTAGTATAAAGGACAGACTTTTGGGAAAAGTAAAATGTCAAGTATGACACTTGAAGAGTTATTATCTCTATTCTCAAATGAGAATGCTTTATCATCTTTTTTTTTTTTTTTGAGAATGTGAAAGCTGTTTCAAAGGTTAATTCTTGTGGTCATGTCATCCCAGGTAGATAAACATTACTTTTCCTTTGCTGACAGGAATAAAAATCACAGTGGCTAGTTAATGGTAGTAGAATATTTGTTCATTCATTCATCCAACAACTATTTGTTGAGCATCTACCTAATGTTAACCATACTAGATGCAAGCACTTAAGAAATGAATGAAGATAAACATGGTTCCGGCCCTAATGAAGCCTACAGCTTAATTAGTGGCAGATGACTGTTGCTGCTGCCACTTCTCTGTGCTGAGTCCTGTCCTGAGTCCTGTCCTGGGGGGTGTGCAGATGCTGTGGAGTCCTCTAACAGAGGCATCATTTAACTAGTCTGGGGGAGTCACGCTAGAGGAGAGTATAGCACAGTGGCTCAGAGCACAGAGTTCCTGAACAGCTTTTTAATTCATATTAAACTTGTATACTTGATTCAAGGGCAACGTGTAGATTTAAGCAGAGCAGTAACAAATCTGGTTACCATTTTGCAAAGACTCTCATTGTGACTTCTATATGAAAGTTGATTTAGAAAGGCCAAAACTGAAGCTAGAAAGATCCTTCAGGAAGCCACCAGCAATCTGGACAATCAGGTCTTCAAACACTGAATCTGACTCTCCATTCACTATTTGTCTTTCAAGGTATGAGTATTGTGGTATTATGGTGTAAGGAGTAGATACCATAGGTACTATGCAACAAGGACTATGTGACTACACAAGAAAAAATATATAAAGGAATATTTAGAAGTCATCTTGTCCACCACTCTCACTTTTAGAAGGAGAAGTTTTGGCTTACAAAAGTCATATCCCAACCAAGTTCAACTCTCTAAAAACGATCCAAGTGTTTTGGCTTATACTTTGTCCTGAGAGCAATAGAAAATAAATAGAGAACATGTTCCCAAGTTCCAAGGAACTTTGAATCTTGTTGAAGAAGACAAATAGTGCTACCTAAGTAACTTGAAGCCAAAGATAAAGAATGAGTGTAAGGCTAATTGTGTTTCTACTGCTCTAGTGAAGCATTCTCCATGCCCTTGCTGATTAATGGGAAAACTTTGTGTCCCCTTTAACTCTAAACAAAACTATAAAAGTTCATAACCAGCAATAGAGGTTGACCAGGAAGCCTGCTGTTATTATGTCTGAAGAAATTCTAAAGTTTCCTCCTCAGCTATATATTTATAGTTTGCAGAAATAAGGAAAGAGTAGGAAAAGGTCCCTATTTATCTTCCTTTAGCGTCTCTCTGTGCAAGGTCCAAGTCCTATCCAGATGACTGGTTACTTGTAGACATACATCTTCCTTTTTGTTACCTTTGCAGACAATGGAATATGAAAGCATGAAAGGGGAAAGCCACACGGTTGGGTATTATGGAAATATATTATTGTGGGCATCATTTTTAACAAGACTTTTAGGAGTATCAGATACGTAGTATTGGGCATAATGTTTTTACTGCAATAAAAATGTACTTTGAAGCATAAGCAATTTAAAAATTTTACCATATCACTATTAATTTAATATCTGTAGGGTCACTTAAATGTTTCTAAATTTAAAGAGTACAGTCCACAATATAAAAGTGTGTCAATACTTTGCAGTGGCTTGTTCTGGAGTGTGAGTTCTCCTGTGGACTAACCATAGGAAGACACACAGATTATGCATCACCTCTGTACATTCATTTCTGTCACCAAGACAGGGACAATAATAGTAGTCACCTCACCGTGGTTGTTGGGAGAATTAAGTGAGTCAATACATACAATGAGCTTTGAATAACACTTGGTATATAAATAGTACTTACTATTATATTGTTATTTTTTTTAAATTGTGAGAAGTTAGGGTCTTCTCCATCAATAATTTCCATAAAGCTGTGAAATGTGGTACTATACATATTCCAAATTAAAGGCAATTACTGCCCTGTCCCTTACCTATAATTCTGAATTGTTATGTGGAAAAGCATTTATCATTATTCATTCTATTTTATATGAAGATTTCAAAATTGCATTGATAACTCTGGGATGGAGGGAGGGAAGTTGTGAGATAACATCACATTGTTTGGGGCTGTAGTCACCCCAGATGGAAACCATACCCAAAGGCTCAGTGTATTCTCGGGAAGGGACCGTAGGGCGGTGCTGGTTGCATCATATTCCAGACCAGATTAAAGGTCTTGGAGCTGTGGTCAGTCGTACACACCCTGTTCTGGGTTGTGAGAAGCCACTCCACAACCAAGGGCACATGGAGCTTCCTTCAGAGTCCCATCTCTGAAATATGTAGACCAAAGGAAATATCATGCAATAGGAAAGGATTATTAGTCCCCAGAGTATGGAAGGTCCTCATTTATTAAACAAATCTTCTGAGTACATACTCTCTGCCAGGTATTAGGATAGACATAGGGGTACCAAGAAGAAGAAAATACCAACCTTCTAGCCAAGAAAGTTCCCATTAGTGGAGAAAAGAGGCAAGGAAAAATTCCAAGGGCTTGCTTCGGTAGCACATATATTAAAATCGGAACGATGCAGAGAAGGTTAGCGTGGCCCCTAAAAAAAAAAATTCCAAAACAGTACAATAATAGAAGTGTGTAAAATTCACAGTAATGAGACAAGGAAGTGAGAACATGGTACTGTTTGACAGAAGGAGCTGCCCTCAGGGAAGCAGAGAAGTTAATCATCCACTAGGATAGTGTCGTGAGAAGAGCATTTTGATTAGAGAGAATAAAGGCCGGAAATCGTAGTATGTGTGAATCGCTGTGAATAGTGCAGCATGTCTGGAACACACAGTGTGAACAGGTGTTAGCAAGTTCAGGCTGGAGAGGGTTTTCGTCTTGCATGTTTCACTGAGGAGTTTAGATTTTGTTCTGTGGATCGTTAGGGCCCCTGAATAGCTTTTGACAAAACAGCAAACACAATTTTTTTTTAAGAAAGATCCCTCTGTCTACAATGTGGAAAATGGCTAGACGCAAGCCATAGGACATTCATATATTATTAAAATGATCCATAGTGAGGCCAACATTTCTGCCCTGGTGGAAATGGAGAGATGGTATGGATTAGACACAGACTCCGGTGATAAAATGTACAGGACCAAGTCATGAATTAGCTGGCAGTGTTGGATGACAAAGCAGAAAAGTAGAAGGCAGAGCAGATGACTATATTTCTGACCTGAGTAAATCGACTGGTGAATAGTGGAGCTTATAACTGTCAAAGAACGTGGAGCTGCAGGCGATGGTAAGTTGGAGAAGGAAGGGCAGGACCATCTTCAGAGAGCTCTCGCGTTTCCCTGTGCGTTACTGCAGACCCTTCTCCTGGTTACCGCAACTCTGTCTCCTGATTATGCTAAAAGTTAATTCCGAAAAAGGGTAAATAGGAGGAGTAATTATGGATAGATTTCTATTTTCTATCTTGATCTTAATTCAACTTGCAATGAAAACTGAGCATTCACAGAAGAGAAACATAATTTTGAAGCCCAGGAATATCACGTCTTAGGGAATAAGACTTTCATTTGGAAATCACTGCATTAATAAGGATAATAATCATTGACATTAAATTGACACATTGTGAATCAAGTATTGTGTTAAACTCCTCACAAGCATCATTTTATTTAAGGCCTACAACAAATGTATAAGGCAAGTAGCATTATTCTTCCTATTTGGCAGATGGGGAAATTTGAGGCTTAGAGAGTTTGATCCCTTGCTGTTAAGAGTTAGCCAGCATTCAGCCCTGGTTGGTGTAGCTCAGTGGATTGAGCGCGGGCTGGGAACCAGATGGTCCCGGTACGATTCCCCGTCAGGGCACATGCCTGGGTTGCGGGCCTGGTCCCCAGTGAGGGCCATGTGAGAGGCAACCATACATTGCTGTTTCTCTCCCTCTCTGTCTCCCTCCCCTCCCCTCTCTCTAAAAATAAATAAATAAAATCTTAAAAAAAAAAAGAGTTAGCCAGCATTCAAAGTGAAGCCTTCTTATGCTATGAAAAGAGCGCAGGATTGGGAATTCAGAAATCCAGTTTAGAGCCCTATTATAGCTATTTACTGACAGGGCAACAGACATGTTGACCCCCCTTTTTTTCTTCTCTGTGAAAATATAAATCAAGGGATGGGTTCTAGGTAAGGGAGAAATGGGAAAAGATGAAACCAAAGACCCCTGTAGCCCCTTCAAGCACTGACATGCTATGGTTTTTGACTGTACGTAATGGAGTGTTCGTTCTGGCAGCGACTCTGAACTCAGAGGGACACGGTGACTGATCTGCACCTTACACTGAGGGGACAGGCCTGTCACTGAAAGGAGGAGAGACCAGTGCCCAGTAAGTGTCACCATTGGGATACTTCATACACTTATCAAAGGCCCTCGCCCGGCTGGAGTTTCATTCTCGGCCTAGGAATTATCTGGGTTATTTCCTTGTCAGGAAAAGGATGAGAAAGAGTTTCTCTGTGGGAGGAAAGTCTTGTTCTCCCATAAACAAAGGTCTTCATGGGCCTGTGTGTTTTAAAACAATTCAAAAAGGGACTTTTTGTGACATGTTCTCTTGAATTTTGTGACATCTCTTTTATCATGTAGTTTTGCTGCCCAAATATGGTAGTCACAACTCTTCTAAGAACAGATTTGGAGAATATGAAGATTTCCATGAAAACCACAGGAAGAGCCTTTTCAAGCTGCAGATGTGGGTCAGAAAAGTGAGGGGTGAAGTTATTAGCCGTTTCTAACTTTGGTCTTTTACAATTGCTGGCTCACTTCGGTATAGGCAAGCTATTGGGGCTTTTGGTAATTTCCTTAATTAGAGAGTTTAAAAAGTAGGCCCTTCAGTCATTTAAATCTCTGTGATGTTAGTTTTACTCTTGGGATTTAGAAGAAAAGACAAACATATTGAGGTCACAACACTGTTACTTATTGGCTGTGTGGTCCCAGGTGATATTTCTGAGCCTCCATTTCTCATCTATAAAATGGGAATCAAAGTCTTCACAGGTTGTCATGAAGTTTAAATACAATAATATATGTAAACCACTTTGTCCAATGCCTGGCTGAAGTTGAATAGATGAGAACTAATTGCATTATTCAAATATTGCAAAGATTGGGAGTCTGAGTTAACAGAAGGAATGCTAATAGCACAGTCTTTCCTGCTTATTGGGCAAGACATCTACAACACATTTTCTTCCACCTTGCCTGTTTAGCCCCTTTACTGCACGCACGAGTAACAATAGCAACAGATGCTGCATCAATAAGCAAACAGGATGGGAAATAATTAATGCAATATGCTTGCATGCGTGGAAGTTTCATCAGAAATTACAATGCTTTTGATATGAATTCTTCTAGAAGGCGATTTGAGTTCAGGATGGCTTTGTATTGCATTAGCTACTATATTGTGTACATGCCAGAATATCTTCTATCTAGGGTTGGCTGTTATTATTTGTGAAAAGCAGAAACAGGGAGAAAAGATATAAAACTGTGCTGGATTAATGAGTGCCTGAAGCATGGACAGAATAGTAATGTAGTTTGTACAGAAGTGGGCTCACCCAGCTGAGCTCAGTGATCAAGCCTATCTGTATACATAAGGATGTTGATTTCCAGTGAAAACCTTGGGAGGGTGCCAATAATTTCTGGGAAAAGGAAATAATATTATACAGACTCCTTCTCTGAGACCTTTGCTTTCCACAGAGAAACCCTTCCTGAAAAGACAATTATTTCCTTCTTTGGCTCATCTTTGAGGATGGCCTGAGCTAGGTCCTTTGGTACCCCAAGGCCACCACGAAGTACAGAGAGGGTAGGAGGGGCCTTCCCTTTAAATTCTTGGTCAACCATTCGCAGTTTTCAAAAGTTAGTTGACAATTACAAGGTTTGGGGACTTGCAGTTATAATTGTATTGCAAAAATAATAAGAAAGGAAACAAGCAGAGGTTACACTAACAGGCCCTCGGTGGCTGTCGAAACATGTGGTTCAGCCTTTGAAGTTGGTTTCAATAGACGCTCGTGTGAAACAAGGGGGGTAAGACGTCCCGCTTCCAGGTTTGTCACGTGACAGCCTTTCATATACTGAGCTGCTTCTCGGAAATCTGTTTTAGGGAGTCGTTTTATTTTCTCTCTCTCCTATTGGCTACTATTGTGGAAATTGCTATTAAACTAAGTGAAACAGGGGATTGAGATTGCATCTTTATTTCTACTATTATATTTTTTAAAAAATTAATTTAAACATATGGTTTTTATAAAAAATAAAATAGATGCAGAAAGCTAGAAGGATGTGAAGTAACAATTTCCCCTCCCTAGCATCTCTTCCCAAATGTTTCCCTTTCAAAACTTTTTTCGGCATGTCCAAAAACTCCCCATGAATTTTATGTACAAACCCATTCACATGTATACATTTGTTACACAAATAGCTTTATAACATACTGCTGAATACTTTGATTTCTCAAAGTATTTTCAATAATATTAGGTACGGATCTACTCTATTCTTTTAACACCTGCAAATCCTCTGTTGTTTAGAAGTACCATAATGTGTCTGACCAGTGGTTTCTGTCTGTTGTCACTGTAAATTATGCTGTGACGAGCAGGGTAAATTCTTTGCACGGGATTTCTGAGAAAAGGGGTAAGTGAATTTTTTTTTTAATATATATATATATTTTTTAAGATTTTATTTATTTATTTTTAGAGAGAGGGGAAGGGAGGAAGACAGAGAGGGAGAGAAACAGCAATGTGTGGTTGCCTCTCACATGGCCCTCACTGGGGACCTGGCCTGCAACCCAGGCATGTGCCCCGACTGGGAATCGTACCGGGACCCTCTGGTTCCCAGCCCGCGCTCAATCCACTGAGCTACACCAGCCAGGAGGGGTAAGTGAATTTTAAAAGTTGACAGATATAGTAATGAAGTTCCTGCTAAGAGTATCTGAGAGTAGTACTTATTTTAGTCTGGCATTAAATCGTCTCTATCTGTGCGTCCTCCTCCTCCACCCAGTTGAAGATGTGGTATCAATCTGTGGCTAAACAAAGAAATAAAGGATAGAAACCTAGGCTACAATGAAGGTGTCATTTTAGCCAGAGTCCCAACAGAAAATAGAAGATGCAGGCAGAAGAGGATAATTGAAGAAAGAGTCGTTTATAGAAGGACTATTTACAAAGATGCAGGTGGACTTAGGGGAGCCCATGGAATCAGGCAATAACCCAAAGCTAGTCAATAGTGGCTGGTGGTCACCATCTGTAAGCCCTAATGGTGAGAGGAGGGGCAGTTGCTGGACCTCAAAAGGAGTCATGTAGAGGAAGGGTAGCTTTAAGCTGGGGGTCAGTGTGTCAGAGCCCCGTTTCCTGCAATGTTGTTCTGCTTCCCACCGACTTAGCCAAGTAGAAGCCAGAACACATGCCCTTTGGTGAGGTCCATACTGGTTAGGTTCCCAGGCAAAGGGGAAGGTTGGAAAGGGTGAAGAGTAGATCCAAAGGGGCAAAGAACTCAAATCACACCAACACAGTGGTTATTTCTGTCATCACTGATTTCAAGAATGACTTATCACAAACCAGATAAGAATCCATAAAACTTTTATTCCTATTTAAAAGCAAAGTCTGTAATTATTTTTGGTCAAATGTGATATTGTTCATTATCTAAGTATCTTATTTTATAAGTTGCCTGAGAGGAAGGTTCATATCTAACTCATTCATCACACTTTCAGCAAAGCCCAGAACAGTGTGTGATGCAGATGAAGCACTTAGTTAATTGTTGAATAAATATATGGGAAAATAAATGCCAGAAGGAAATGTTCCTTATGTCTGAACTTGACATTATATAGTGCTACTTAAACCCGTGTCTTCATTGTTAACAAATTGCTCAGCACTGGTGGTGGGGATTTCCTTCTGCAGAATAGATTGGCTCAAATGCCTTTATGAGAGATCAGTCCTAGAGCTGAAGTCACACTTAGCTCTGCTCTCCCAACGGGTTCTCCTGCATAGTGACTCCCAAGGGGATGGGATTTTATCTAAATGGGGAGCATAAATGATGGGAAGAATTACTGATGTGTAAATGGCATCCTAGGCGATGAGAGGTTTCCATTACTGCTCTCTCCAAAGTTTTCTAAGCTCCAGCTTTATTAATAAAAAATCAACAAAAATTTTTTTAATATATTTAGTTGTATAATGTGATGATTTCTATATGGCTAGCAGTCAAGTTAATTACACATTCAGCACTCCGATAGCAACCTGTTTTTGGTTGTTTTGTGTGTGTGTGTGTGTGTGTGTGTGTGTGTTCATGCTTAAGACCTACTCTCTTGGCAAATTCTCAGTGCGCACCACGGTGTTAACTAGAGTCACCATGCCATACATTAAATCCTCAGTCCCAAGATTTTTCTAAACCCTAAATTGATCATCTCAAGCATTTATGCATTGTACAAACTTCCTTCCTTGGTAAGACATTTTTTCTTTTGCTCAGGTAAATCTAGATTATTATTCTTAGAAATTTTCTCTGTACTTCCAGTTGACACTCATTTCACCAAAGTAATAATCACACAGAACTGTATTTTTTTCTCGAATGATTGTATTAACTACAAAATTGTGTTGTCTAGCTGCCTGGGGGCTTGGATCCTTTCTTGGCATCTACATATAATACAAACTCAATGGATCGAAGTTGAATTTATTTAGGAGATTAACATTCTTCTTCCCTTTTTTAGGCTCTTCTTGACACATCCCTTAACTTTGGATATGCAGCAAGAAAGTCGATTCTCACTCTTTTCTGATGTTGAACAGAGAGCATGAAAATCAACATGGTAAGAGAGAATAAACTTGGCTTTGGTATGAGCACACCCTGGGCTCACACCACAGTTTTGCCATTTCTAGCTTGATTACCTTGAGCATCATTCAACCTCTCTGGGAGAATGTGATAGGATTGTATGCACCGGAAATTCACTGATACTGACACTTGATAAAATATTACCTTTCCTTTTTCTATTCCTTTCCCCTTAAGGACATCAAAAACTGAGCTCTGCTTAGAGGACGGACCAATGAATTTAAATGGGTGACCTAAGGAGCTTCTTGAAATTTTAAACAAAGGGCATAAGGGGAATCAACATTCTTCTTTTAAACTTTCTGATCCACGGGATGTGGAAACCTAATCTTAGTACTACTTTAACTAAATAAACAACTGAGTAAAATACGATAGGAGTTTTGGTACATTCGCCCTTCCTTTGTCTATGTAAGCCAGTATTTAAACTTGTCCTAGGAATGTATTTGAATCAATGGATTCTGGTGTCTAAGTGGTAATGTAACTAAAACCCATGTACCTCTCATTCTCACTCATTTGTGAAATCTTGTCTTGAAGATCAATTATCAATATTTTATTCATGAGCTAACCGGTACACACAACTTACTAAACACCCCTGATTGTTCACCCTCCATAAGCCAGCTCATTTCTCAGCCTGATCAGACCTTGCCTTGTCTGGCTTTGCTCTCTCACCAGCTCCTCCAGTGCTTCTCTCTCTGCCTCTCTCTCTCCTTCAAACACATTATCTTTCTTTAAGTTCTTTGCAATTGTACATGACTACCTAATCACTGTTGCTATTATACATAAAAGTACAATGTAGATGATTAAATATGTTATAGCACCATCTTACTAACAGCATTAAATCATATCACCAAATTCTGTTCCTGAAGTCTCAGGGGTCACAGTCTGTGGTAAGCATAGCCCAGTCCCTCTGTGTCTGCCAACAGCAACAGTCATATCTCTATCATATTCTCTCTAAAGCTTTCATTCCAGCCGTGCAGAACCTTCTTTGGTCACACTAAGGCCTTCATTTTTAGTCTGGAACAATCTCTTCCCGCTGCTTGGATTTGTTGTGCCCCAAGTCCCAGTCCCACTCACATCCCCAGGTTCACCCTGTATTACCAGCTTGAAACTGCTGCTTCTACAGAAGCTTTTCCTAACCTCTCCTACACACTCACTCTCCTGGGTCATCCATAATACACCGAACTTCCTCTGCTCATTTCTTCCCCTACGTTAATACTTACGACACTCCCTGAGTTTTCCATGGAGCATAAGACCTAACAGGGAAGGACCTCTGTCTGTAAAACCCCGGCCCTGCCACGTGACTGAAGAGAATACTTTGACTTCTCTATCTCCCCACCGTCTGGTTTTCAGCAGATGCTGCTCCGCTATTTGGCAAACTCACACCTCAAAGCCACAAGGTCAGTGAGACTGTGATGCCATCTAAAATGGAGAGTTCCCCTGACAAAAAGCACAGGGGTAAATGGAGATTAAAAATCACAGAATGAGTCCCAAACATAGGAGGCTATAATTTCTGTGCCTGGACATAACCTGGGTGAAATGGTGCGTTTAGTTTGGCACCACGCCCCAGGGACACACAAACCCTTGTCTAAGAGTTGACTTCTGGAGAACTTGGCCCCAGACAGGGTGGAGCTGGGTCTCAAACCTAGCTTCGCCTTGCTCCAAGACCTGTGCTCCTATCTACTGTCTAATGCTGGCTCTTACTGTCATATACTCAGCAGACAATCTGTAACAGCAGCATTTTTTTCCTGCTCTGATCCCCAAATGATTAAGTATTATTTAATTCTGATAGGAAAACCTGAGGGTCTTTTTTACAAGATATTTCATCCAATACATCAATTCAGTAGCAAAGCACTATTGAAATACATTTTTAATATTTTTATAAAATAGATCAAAAATGAAAAGAATACTGCCTAACAGAATCCTTAAGTTCTAATGAGTCTGAAATCTCACTTTTTCTAAATTGCACTGACTGGGTTCAAACTCTCACCGTGCCTCTTACTATAATATTACTCTGGCAAAGTACTTGAATTCTTTATACTGTTTTCTGGACCATTGTGATTGGGGTAAAATAAGATAGCTGTCAGGATTAAATATTTTAATACATCTAAAGTACTTATAAGAGTGTCTGGTATGAGTATGTATTAAAAATGAAGGATTCCATAAATGTTATTATTACCTGTCTTAGCTAAAATACCTTCTGTTTTTATTCAACAAACTTTTAGTAGGCACCCATTCTATGGAAAGACCTCTAAGAAATGGTTTCTGAATTTAGTGGGAAAACCAGACCAGTCAATATAACAGGGTACATGAGAAGACAGAGGGAGTCCTAGAGGCTTGGATTATATTAACCCAATTTATTGCTCCAGGCTAGAAAACTACTGGGGCTGTCACAGATGCAGACTGGCCAGACGCTGTTGGGTGTGAAATAGGCAAGACCGGGGGAAAGGATTTGTCAAATGGTACCTCCAGCCTTTGCAGTTAGTACAGCAATTCTTTCTTATTTATTTATAATTGATGAATTATGCTTCCAAATTTCTGTTTCTTTCTGGTTTTACTTACATTTTTTGTTTGTTTGTTCTGAAAAAGGTAACTCTGGTTTTAGGGAATTGCCCTAGGGCAGCAGCCTAAAGACACTTGTTCTGTTGCTGGCTTTGTGACCGTGGATCATCCTCTCTGAGCAGGGATTTGTCGCCTGGAACATGAACCTGACCTACAGCCTTTCTGCTGCCCTCCTAGGACATCATGAGGACCACGGGTGCTGATGGATGCACTGGTAAGACTTTTGAAAATCTAAGACTTGTGCAAATGTGTAGAAGAGAACTGGAACCCCAGGGTACTCTCTGAGATAGCTCATCACGGTTGTTACAGACACGGGGGTTGGATTTCATGTATACAATTGCCCCTTGGACAAAACAGGTGTCAACTGCACTGGTGCCCTTACACACGCATTTTTTCCCCAGTAAATGACACTTATTTTCCGCAGTAGTTTTACACCCGCAGATTCAACCAACCACCAGAAACTGTGGTGGGGAATATGAAAGTATTGAATCCACAGTTGGTTGAATTTGGGGATGTGAAAGCCCAGCTGTAGTGAAGTTTTGGGGGAATTGAAAGTTGTACATGGATTCTGGACTGCATGAGTGCTGGCATCCCTAGTCCTCACGTTGTTCAAGGGTCCAGGGTATCTGGGTTTGCATGCTGGCTTTGTCACGTACCAGCTGTGCAAACCTGGTTGATTAATTGACCTTTCTGAACCTCATTTCCTTCATCTGTGTAATGGATCTTTTTGAGGATTGGTTGAGTGACCATGTATAAAATGCTAGTGCATTAGCAAGCTCTTAGTTCAATGAGTTCTTTTTTAACTATTCCTTATATTGCGGTTTGGCTAAGAATGCAACACGTAATCAAATGAAGAAGCAACCTTGTGCCTAAAATTTACTCCAAAGAATCACAGCAGAAGAGAAAAACCACCCATGTTTGTATTTGTGTCCCTGGCTCAGCAGGATGATTTGAGAAAGTCTTGAAATGTTTAAGTTCAGACAAGCAATATGAAAAGACAAAACTGCCCCAAATTGTGCCTGTAACATATGCAGAAAGCAGATAAGCCTATCATTTAACAGGGAAGTTTATTGAATTAGATAAGGATCTAGAATGTATGACAAATTCTGTTTGTGTTTCTTACCCAACCAGTTTTATGTCTTTAATACTTTACACCTTTCAAGTTACATGGGCCACTAACACTTTCCTACCACCCAGTCTTTCCTTCCAGAAGACACCCAACAAATTGCAAGGTCTTGTAGACACCCAGAAACAATAGCAGGAAGCCAGAAAATTTGCCTAAAAATTGAAAGTGAGTCAAATAGGAAAAAAACCGTCGTAACCAAGAGCAACCAGACAGCGTCTAATGTGACTCTGCCACATAAAAGACTCTGTTATAACAAAAAAACCACCAGTATCCTAAGCTGTACCATTTTGCCAAAAACACACATGAAAACACATTTCCTGTCTGTCACTGAACTACCTAGTTGTTATAACATTATGTCTCTGGTGTGACTTTCAATACAGGTAAACAATTTTACTTTCTTTTCAATGATAACGTTACCAACAGAATATTAAGGGCTGAAAATCTGGTTAAGTTATTTAATATTCATTGAAACTTTATATTTTGTATAATTGCCCTGTATTTTAATATGCATAGGGATATATGTATATGTGTGTATGTATACGCACACAAGAATACATATGTTAAGTAGACATTTTGAGGGCAGAGAAATTCTAGACCAACAGAACTGGAAGAAAACTAAATGGTGACTTAGTCCAACTCTATCTTTTAGTAGATGCAAATACTGAACCCGAAAGAGGGTGATTATTTGTTAAAGGTCTCACAGTTAGAGGTAGAACTTGGGCCACCAGATCTTCTTAGTTCTACTCCTTTTTACCTTTCTGCCACCTAATGCAGCCTTAGAAAAAACCATCAAGAAAACTGAAAACCAGAAACAAAAGCCTGAGTGTTGGAACGCTAAAGCTAGGGACACCACGCGTCCTCGTTTGCCAAAACTAGACCAGGTTCGCACCTGCCGTCCCGCGGTCAGAAGCCACAGTGCCCCATCCGCTTTCACAAATGCGGGTTTGGGAGATAATTTATGTGGTCACCTTAATGAAAGCACAAGTCTCATGTTGAATGTAAAGATCCACATTTTAGTTGCGAAGAATCTGAAGATACGTTCTAAAACTTGGCTTCCCGTAAGGAAATATACAAAAATTATCCTAAGAATTTGAGATTAAAAAGGGGGGCAGGGGACTATGTACTTGAAAATGAGCAGGGTCGCATGCACTGGCCGTGGCAGAGCTAACCCTTGCCAGAAAGGCCTGAGCGCGTATGTGCGGCTTTACAAGATGTCTTCAATGAGCATTTTGGTTCCGTTTTTATTTTTGTTGGTTTTTAACCAACAAAATGAAAGTGCACGAAGAAGTAAAGCTATGGTGTGGCTGAAGAAACCAAACAAGTAGTTGAGACCCAAGTTCATGTCTTAGCAAAGTGTGGCCTCAGGCTAATGGCCTTGTGTCTCTGGGTTTCATCATTTCTGTCATCTATAAATGACAGGGATCAAATGAGACTCTCTTTGTTTCTTCCCAGCTCCAATTTTTGGACTCCCAAAGACTTCTTAATAAATTTCCATAATTTTATCCTTTCCCACGAAAATGTATTTCCTACCCCTTCCCCAACGGGTGTCCCGAGTTCTCAGTGATACGAGTATTTCCTAGGAAATTTCAGAAGGTAAGGGAAATGGGCACTGCAAAGAATTTCTCCTCCTGGAACTGGCCTTAGGCATTGATACAATCTAACAACGTAAGGTCAAGCAATGAAAGTCCTTCTCTCCATCCCAGTGGAAGAGGTGTCACTTGCTTGTCTCACATTTTTGTCTTATTAGCTCAGTGGCAAACTTAAGACTCTGCCTGTATGTATGGAGTGGATAAAATGCATCATGGTCAATCAGCTCGACGCCGCTTTTCCCCTCAGCTGGTTGAGACCACAGCCTAAGAACTCATGTTGACAATACGGAAAGCTTAAAATGGTGGGATTAAATATGCTATCATCCTATTTGATAGCATGAACAGACCCAGCTTCATTTTTCTAGCCTCGATTGCCGAGTTTTAATGAGAAGTCCAAAAGGTCAATTACTTTTTGACCACATGTCTGAAGAGAAAACTGATAGCTGGGGAAAGTTGATTGCATTATTCACTTTCTGCACACACAGCAAATTGGCTTTAATTTATAAAAGCCATTTTTAATTAGTGCTTGAATTCTGCATTAAAGTTGAGCATGTATAAATACTTAACAGATGTGATATTTTATACCTTAAGATTCCAAACTTCTTTTTCCCCCTCACTTGATGAATTCTAACCCATAGCTCTCTGTTTACATGTTTGCTATTTTGGTTCTGTGTAATTCTAGAAATAACTAGTTTCAGACAGTTATGGTTTAGTGAACGCAGGGAATTGCTTTAGCTAAAATTGTTGTTGCTTGTTTCTAAAACTCCTACAGAATAAATCTACAGTCTTTGGAAAAGCAGAAGTTATTTCCAATGACACATACTATTTGCTGAAAATTTACGGTAGATTGACTCATGCATCTTTGCATTGTACTTAGATTAAAATACTATAGCTTTGGTTGAGGGCTGGATGTGTCAGTGGCCTCGCTGTGGCTTAACGGTTTGTTTTGATAGGACAGAGAAAGTTTACCTAATTATAGGAGGCTCATTATTCGTTCTGAAGGAGGAAAAAAGTCATTTTGACATTGATTTCTTCTGGAAATGAATCATGCTGTTGTATAACTTTCAGCACCACTGTCTGTCTCCAGCTATGGTCTTTTTCTTTTTCTCTTTTAGTTAATGTGAAGTTTGTCATTTCAAATAATGTCTGATGTCTGGCCCCAAGCTATTTGTAGATTTATCCTACCCAACATGTGTCACTCATCTTTGTTTAGAATCTGTAACCTTCATCCTAGCAACCTCTTTCTACTTTACCCTTGCTTTTGCTGCATCGGCAGCTGTGTGCAGATTCTAATGGCCTCTCTCAGTAAGGGCGTGATGAATGGTGGTTATCATAAGTCCATAGATGTACAGTAAATTGGAATTCTTGACATGAATTTATCATCCAGATAAATATTGACTGTATCTTGTTTCAACAGTTGCTTTGCCCATATTTTATGGGGGCCAACCCATCCTTGTAATGGTGCCTCTTAAAGAAACAATAGAAAGTTCAAACAGTTGACCCCACACATCTCGTCTCTAAATTGAAGCTGGGAATGTCAGAATTCTCCAAAAGATGAGGAAAAAAGCCTGATTTTCAAACAAGTATGATTATTATTTTAGCCTTTCATGATTTTTATGTGATATTTGCTTTAACTGCTGGCAAACAGAAAATAAAAAATAGATTCTAGTATGCTGCCTATTTAGGAATCAAGTTTCTTTTCATTTAAACCTAATCCTGAGTCATAGACTATTTTCATAAGGCTTCATAGACTAGTCAGTGGACTCACACACACTGAACCATAGAATTTTCTACCTCACCTTTAGTGTTAGTATGAAGCGACTGGCATGAACTTGAATATGGAGAAGTCAGCTAATAATGTGATGAGTCCTTAGGAACAGCATTCTTGGGAAGCCCCTAAATCATGACTTAGCTCATCTAAGTAATTGAGCATGCCTGCCTTGGACTCCATTGAAAAATGTATTGTAAGGGGAAATATATACCAACAGACGTTAATAGATCCCATCTCAAAAGGGACAATACATTACCATCACAAAGGAGCAGCCACCTTCAAATAAAAGAGTATATGGATCAGTGTGCAAGGTCAACATTTTGGGTACATCTAAGCGTTGGTGAGCCTGGTTTACCACTTTGGCTCTCTTGCCACATGGGTAGTGGATCAGGCAGCCAGAAAATCATGGAATCATTTCAACTTGGAAATTCAGGGCGCAACTCCAAGCCAAAAGCGTGGCCACGGCCAGCTGTCTCAAGCCTCTGTGTGTCCTCAGTAACCAATAGGATGTTACGGCACAGGCTGTGTCAAATTTGGCCATTAGCCTTCTAGATCAAGTTAGGAGAGTCTTTCTTTCATTTGGTGCATGAGTAGGAAAGTGTTGATTGAACTATAGGAGTCAGGAAGTAGAAAGGTAGAGAAACTAAAGATGAAAATGCAACTTGGACTTTGATTTTCAGAATCTTAATAGTAATTGCCCCACTTTTGTTTCCTTATAGAACTAACATATATGTGATATGTACAAGCAGGTTTTCCAACACTCTCCCTATCAGATGGAATGTTAAAGAGTTTTCTTTCTGAAAAATGTGGAAAAAGAAGATATGTTTACTCTTTTAAGCATAAACTTCAAAGAGGTTTTTGTTCATTTCTGTACTAAAACTCTCCAGTTTTCTATATTTTTCTGTAGGAATATAATTGCCTAACAGAGGAAAACAAAAAACTACTAGGATAAAACTAATGGGGTTCAATATCAAAGATGCCGTGCCAATTACAGTAAAAAAGCTTAATAAAAACACAGCTCTCTGCAATGATGCAAATAAATGGAACGTCTGAATTGCCTTCTTTAACTTTTAAAAGATTTTATTTGTTTACTTTTAGAGTGAGGAGAAGGGAGGGAGAAAGAGAGGGAAAGAAACAGCAATGTGCGAGAGAGACACGGATTGGTTGCCTCTTGCATGCCCCCAACCAAGGATCTGGCCCACAACCCAGGCATGTGCCCTGACTGGGACTCGAACAGGCAACCCCTCGGTGTACAGGCCAGCACTCAATCCACTAAGCTACACCAGCCAGAGCTGCCTTCTTTTATTAAAAAGAGAGAGGGAAAAACATCAAGAAAACAAATTTATGTCATAAATTTTAGGAAAATGTGATTTTCAAGGTAAATTCTAGAGTTTGAACAAATGTAATCTGTCTCCATACATATACCCATCTACTGCAGGACAAGAGGCATCATTCCAGGTGAGAATCCCCAATCCTCCAGTGCTCAGTCAAAGAAAGGTATTAATTTTTAACATACTTATTTACTAAGCCACAAGAATAACAAGAGAATATTATTAAAGTTTGGTCTCTTTTATTGATTGGTTCTTAGCAAAAAGGGATACTCAAGATGAATGGATAAAGAAGCTGTAGCACATTTACACAATGGAATACTACTCGGCTATAAAAAGGAAGGAAATCTTACCCTTTGTGACAGCATGGATAGACCTGGAGATCATTATGCTAAGTGAAATAAGCAGTCAGAGAAAGACAAATACCATATAATTTCACTTATATGTGTAATTTAATGAACAAAATACGCTAACAAAATAGAAACAGATTCACAGATACAGAGTTCAAAGACTAACTCTCATTCACTGTACTATCTCCCATGATAGGTTAAGTACATGGCACAGAGTAGATGCTCATCGATTCCTGTTGAATCAAAGAAATTTCTTTTAAAACCCATTGTAGGAGGTTGTAGAACTGGTTTTGAAGAAGAAACAAAAAGTCATCTCAACACTGATTGCACTTGGAGGAGAACCACACTCTAACTTTCAGCGCTACTCTCTGTCCCCATCAATAATCTGAGGGTTCAGTTATCTAAAAATTCCATTTCCTCCCGTTTTCAGAGAATACACAATTAGCATGGCGGAACTAGCTTTTGCTGAGAGATGCAGTACAACTTTCGAGGCTGAAGCTGAGGCTCTTGACAGATCATCATCACTAGCTGTAGAAGCCTCTTCTAAATACCTGCTTGCCAGTAAGAAAAGCGCCTGCCTACTTGGCTTTTGGTGAGAATCTTGTTCACTTATGTAAAGCACTTGTAAAAGTGAATGTTCCCTAGCACTTCATAAGTCTTGGCTATTTTATTTTTTATGAGATTACTAAAAGTGAAGCATTTGATTTCAAAGCTCTTGTCATGTATAACTTTGAAGAATTTCTACAGTAACTAGAGAATAACTGATTTTCACAGCTACCTATTGAAATCATCTTCTGGTGTCCTTAAAGTGATGAGATTTCTTCAGAAGCTTTTCAGTGAAGTTAGTTTCTATCCAAGAGAGTCTTATAAATCATTAGAGGCTGCAAGAAACTGTATATACACATTTATAGTCTGACTAAATGTCGATATATTTTTTCTTAGGAAAAAATATTTTTTTGGCTTGGTAATTTATTTTACTTTAATAAGGCTGCTACCTTTTAAGTCAATGCAAATTTAAATAAAATAACCATATGGTTCTAAGACCCACATGAAAAAAAATACTTTTGTAGATTAAAAGGCCAATAAATTAATCTACGTCCTGGTCGCTGATATGAAGGAGTTCACTGCAACCGTGGAAGCGTATCTGAGTGATTGTGTCCTGGATTCAGTGACTTGTTTATAGACCAAAGTGACAACCCCTTTCATTAGGCAAGACATTATCTCATTTATTTTGAAAGCTACCACAGAATTCTGACCTTCTTTTCTAAGATTTGAACTCACTTATTAGTTACACAAATTTGTTATGTCCCTTAAAGCCCCCAAGTCTCCATTTCCTCACAGTGAGTGAGAATCTCAGATTAATATAGCTCCAGGGACAAAGTATAAGTAGTAAAGCAAGCCAATCCTCTCTCCCAAGGCTACTCGGTGGTGGTGTTTTTGTGCCCATTCCATTTTCAGAGGAGAGAAAAATAAGTATATTTACATTTTAACTTAATGAAAAAATATTGCTGATGGCAATGAGTATTTTAAGGGAAGAAAAGGTATTTTTTTTAATTACTTTATTGTTGTTCAATTACAGTTATTTGCATCCTCTCCCTCCCCTCCCCCCACCTCCCCCCAGCCTCCCACCTCCCCCTTAGCTCCCTCCATGTGTCCTCTACAGTGATTCCTGAAAACGCCTCTCCCCATTGTCCCCTCCCCACTCCCCCACGGCCATTGATAGACTGTTCTTAATTTCA
>PVJI01009071.1:0-67444 GCA_004026765.1 Micronycteris hirsuta
TAATCATGAGGAAACAGATACACACAAATTGAGACATATTAGGCCTAGAATCTTAAAATATCCATGTTATTGATGCTGAAAATGCTAGGGAACCAAAAAATGCAATGTGTGACCTTTGATTGCCTCTTGAAATAAAAGCAAAACAAAAATTTGAGAATACAAAGAAACAACAAAAACATTTAAAAGGAACATTATTAAGATCATGGGAGAAAATGAAATACATATTAGATAACATGACTGGGTAAATTTCCCTGAAAATTTTAATATACATGCTTATGTAGAAAAACATTTTTGTTCTTAGGGAATGCATGCTATGGTATTTTAGGGATGACAATACAGAGTGGTAAAATGTGAACAAGGGAAGAATTTTGGTGAAGAGTTTAAATGTGTTCACTGTACCAGTCTTCCAATTTTCCTGTAGGTTTGAAATGTTTTAAATATTAACTTAATGAAAAATTAAAATAATTAAACTCCATTATTTTGAGCGCATATTTGTTTTCAAATAAAAACAAGTGTTGGGTAATTTTAGGTGGTTTTAGGTACATAGCTTACTTGTAAAACAAGCCTGAAAGGTAGAGGCTCCTCTCTTCACACAGAAGAAACAGAAGCTCAAAGCAAGCACAAGCTGTAAGCCAATTCCCCATTTCAGGCTTCAGTGCTACTGATGGCTGTAACTTTTCAAAGGACTACTGTTTACCACCATCCTTGCTACAACTTCTTCAACCTCTTCCAACACCCAATTAGAGAAATTCTCATTCAAAAGTTGCATTTCTAAAAACCAGAGAATTACAGCCTTCAAAAAAAGAAACAAAAAAGGAAAACTTGGTTTTATTCCTGTCTTGTAACCCCTAATCCATCATTTTTACTGTTTTTAAAAATCAGTATTCTTTAAAGCCTTTTTACATAAACAGTATTTTTCTCTTAGCATCTGCCCCACTTCCTCTCAGAATTCTTTATTTTTCCTTAAGTCCTCAACTTCAAGTTTCCTAGTGAGTTTATCTACTGAAATATCAAACAACTCTTTTTCCAGTTGCAACTTCGTCGTGGTCTACCTAATTGATTTCTCAAATGCAGCTAACAGCCGCGTAACCTCTTATGTTCACCCTGCAGTTATTATTGTGTTATCCACACAGGCCTTCCCTAGGAGGCTGCCCCACTGCTGCGAACGTTAGACTCCACCATCCTCTTTCCCAGGAGTTGCTGTGCAGAGCTACCAGCTCTGCAGAAACCGGAACTGTGCAGGCCCCTGGCAGAATGCCTTGTTGCTGGTTTATTTTTTCCTTCCCATTTTATAAATTCTACAATCGTGTATTTTTTTTTTTTTACTATTTTCAGCATACTAGTGTGTGTGTGTGCGTGTGTGTGTGTGTGTTTAGGGCTTATTTTGAGAGCAATTTTTGAAATACAAAATCAATAGAACATAAGTATTTTTCAAAATGTCTCCCTGCCACACACACACTTTTGTTTTGAGTAGAAGTTTCAGTTTGAGCATTACCGAATGTTGTAATTCAAGAACATCTACAGTTATCCGAAGGCCAGGTTAAATGGGCATATTATAAATCAATGTGGATAGACTGCTTGAAGTACGGTTAGGGACAGGAGGTATCTTAAAGGAAGAGAGTAGAGCTGGTCCAAAAACAATGATTTTGTCACCGACAGTGAGTGAGAGTGGAGCAATGATACTGCTCACCCCTAATTCCCCTGGCCCACTTCCTGTGACCTCAGGCCTGGCTCTTGAGGGAGGGGTACGGTAAATAAATAACACTCATTTCTCTATTATTTTCAGGGACACTGAGAGCACTTTCTCACCACTGATAGCAGCCCTAGCGGCTAAAGCGAGCTTGATGATGGCAAAAGGCTGAGATACAGATGATGGCAGCAGCAGCGCTGCCTGCAGGAGCGCCGCCTGCTGGGGATGGCAACGATCTTGTCAGGGCTTGGACTGGAGAAAGTGTGTGCTGTTGGCAAAGACATCCATGATTCTGGCCTTACGCAATGGCTGCCTTCATTTGGCTTTTAGGAGCCTAAGCTGCAGGCATGGAAACCTTTGCTAATTTTGGTATGATCCTTTTAGTTATTGGCAGTCAATAGAAGCATCCCAATGAACCAGTAGAGGAAAAAAGAAAAAAAAAAATTATACTCTACATGCTACCAGAAAGAGCTAGTTTGTAAAGCACATATGAGGTCTCTTAGGACAATCCAACAATTAATTTAGAGACAATTAGATGTTCTAGAGTTCCTATATACTGGGTGATGTGGGGAGGGGTCAGTCCGAGAAAAACTATGGTTAGCTCCAAATTGTATCCTCTTATTACTGCAAGCTGGGGTGCCCATAGTTTCAATTGTTAAGATCCCTTTTACCAGAAAAGAATAAAATACATATTTTCATAGGTTTCCACAACACTCTGTCTTAGTTTGTAATTTCTTCTTGACTAATAAGTTGAATCACACCTTCCTGTGGAGAAACTCTTAGAAATGCCACAAAATATATCAATCATCAAACACCTGAGATCCTGGAGATTTGGAAATAAGAAAATCTACAGCCCAGTCAGAGGGACCAAATTTATTGTGAACTGATGAATTTGGTTTTAGAAACATCAAATTCAGTGTAACTATGTTACTTAATATGCCAATGATAAACAAGTATGCAGTTGAGACAGAGATCTATGAAGTGATGGCTGCTACTTGAAACAAAGAAGCCTTCCTAAGGCCTATATCTGGGAAATAATGAATTGTTACTGAAATAATAATGATATACTGGCTCTATCCCATATATAACAAAATCCAACAAAAGTCATATCAGAGGCCTCCTATTGATGCAATGCAATGGTAAGAGTCCACCATTAACTTGCCAAAATACCACTAGAAACAACTGCCGATTAAAAAAAAAACTCAATTTTTTCTAAGTACTCAATAAGAAAGAATGCTACCTTAACACATAGTGAGGGGAAGAGTATCTGTATGGTTTTTGTGCCAAATGGTTGTAAGGGAGGTGGGCCTGGGTGGGATGAGCAGGGTTTATGGGGCAAGAACTTTGGATCTCAGTTACTGAGAACTGGGAACTGATGACTAAGCTGTCAATCTTGAAAAGTAAGCCTCTTAAGTGGTTTGCATTGTTGTCTCCTTGAACAAGTTTTACTTGAAACAGGCAGCTAATTTTTATGTCACTCAATAGTGACAAAAAAAAGAAGGGATAAATATGTTTGATTTTAATTTTTTTTTTTAAATTGAAGACAGAGAAATACATATTGGCTTTAGTTTTCAAAGAAAACACAAGTTTGAGCCTTAGGATTCTTCATTTCTTTCCTAAGGAGTATTTATTAATTGAATCTTAGGTTCTCTAATCTAGAAGTTTAAATTAGCTAATTTTTATTTAAAAAAAGAGAAGATGTGATATTTTTGTATTTCTGAATTATGCTAACTAAGAATCCCTCGTATTATTCTTAAATATTAAAAACATCTCCCGGCTGGTGTAGCTCAGTGGATTGAGCGCGGGCTGGGAACCAAAAGGTCCCGGTTCGATTCCCAGTTGGGGCACATGCCTGGGTTGCAGGCCAGGTCCCCAGTGAGGGCCATGTGAGAGGCAACCATACATTGTTCTTTCTCCCTCCCTTCTCCTCTCTCTAAAAATAAATAAATACATAAATAAAATCTTTAAAAGCATTTAAAAAAAGTGTATATCTTGTGTGTGCATATATAGTTGTATGTATAGATATACATATGTGTGTATGTATGCAAGTGGTATGCAATAAATATAATAGATGTAACACACATATTTGTTTTGAACCTTTCAAATATAGCTTGTGATTTCAAATAATAGACATATATGGTGATGGATTTAAAAACAGATATGTTTCTGCAACTTAATTATTCTTCTTAACAATGTCAGGAACCCTTCACATGTGTATGTCTCTGTATGTGTATAAGCCCTAAAAGGCAAGATGGTAATTCTTATCAATAAATATTTATGCAATTGTAAAGAATTAACATATATAAATCATTAAAAATAATGATAGGTACATAATACACATTATACAATTGTTTAGAAGGTACTTTTATGTTGTCATGAATTACTGTCTTGTATTTTCTCTTCTAGAGACACTTGAGTCAAAATGATAAGCTAAAGCCTTGTCTGGGTGGCTCAGTTATTTGGCTCATCATCCCAAACACCAAAAAGTTTGTAGGTTCAAGCCCTAGTCAGGGTACATACCTGGGTTGCAGGTTTGATCCCCTGTTGGGGCACATATGGAAGGCAACTGATCTATGTTTCTCACATCTCTCTCCCCTTTTCCTCTGTCTCTAAAATCAATGAACATATCCTTGGGTGAGTTGAGGTAAAGTACAAAATAATTATAGGCTACAAAAATGCTGTAGTTGTTTTGATTAGGATATCATATAAATTTATAGATTAATGAGAATTGACATATTTGATGTATTACATTCTCTTAACCATGAACATATTTTTCTCACTTATTCTAGTCTTCTATAGCATCTTTAAAGATACTTTGTAGTTTTTTAAATTGAGAATTTGCACATTTCTTTTCATATTTGTTTTATATATTTAGCTGTTTTGGTTTTATTATTTTTTGTATATGGACCAATTTTGTGCCTTTAAGATATTTTAGTTCTGCATTAGTGATGTTTATGAAAGCTACTAATTTTAATTTTGACATTGTATCAGGTATCTTATTGAACTCCCTTATTCCTTTTAGCTGTTTTTATGTTATCACAGATTACCTAGGAAATTCACTATGTCATCAAGAAATAATGATCACTATATATCTAGATATCTCAGATTATCTAGGAATTTCTCTATATCATCTAAATATTACTATATCAGCCCTAGCTGGTGTGGCTCAGTGGATTGAGCAGTGGCCTTAGAACCAAAGGGTCGCTGGTTTGATTCCTAGTCAGGGCACAAGCCTGGGTTGCAGGCCAGGTCATGTCCCCAGTGGGGGGCACAGGAGAGGCAACCACACATTGATGTTTCTCACCCTCTCTTTCTTCCTCCCTTCCCATCTGTCCAAAATAAACAAATAAAATACTTTTTTTAAAGATTTTATTTATTTATTTTTTAGAGAGAGGAGAACGGGAGGGAGAAAGAGCAATGTATGGTTGCCTCTCACGTGGCCCTTACTGGGGACCTGGCCTACAACCCAGGCATGTGCCCGACTGGGAATCGAACCGGGACCTTTTGGTTCCCAGCCCGTGCTCAATCCACTGAGCTACACCAGCCGAGCCAAATAAAATACTTTTAAATATAAATAAAATATAACTATATCATATAGGAATAATGGTGTGTAATTTCCCTCTCTCTTTTTCTTGTTGTAATTTTCCTTCTTGATATTATCATAGAATTGAACTTCTAAGAGAGTACCCAAGAAGTTTTTTTCTGAAGTACTTGTTTTATCAGCAGCCCTGGGAAGCAATACAGAAGCTTTCAATTTCAACCTTGATGATATATTTATAGTACAAAAGTTTATTTTACTATGACACAATGAAAGTTTTGCACATCTGGGTGATACAATGGTTTATATTTTAAATATTTCCCTTGATATATTAGAAATATCTGTCAATTTACAGAACTCTATTTTTTAATTTAAACACTATAAAATACTCTATGGATATAGAGTACAGAGAAATTACTCTATACTTTCATTTTGTAATTTTTATTGTTTTGCTAAATTCTAATACATATTAACTATACAAACAATTAAAAAATAGATGTAAACAAGAAGGAAATACAAATCACTGGACTCTATTATCCAGAAGTAGCCACAGCAATGTTTTGGTGCATTTTTTTTTTCATTTTTTCTCTAAGCCTAATTGCAACAAGTCTTAAAGAGAAGATGTTTGTCTAATGGCAGTGTCCTAAGACTGCATTTGAAATTATGTTTTTCTTTATGTTCTGTTTCCCTTCCTAAATGGAATTTTAATTTTAGTTTAATGGGTCTTATAATATAGTAGTAGATAGAAGCGAGACCTTGAATCTCACCAATTCTGAATACAATTTGCACAAGAAACCTAAAGGGCACTTATTTTCCAGAGACTTCTCTGGTTGTATGCCCTGCATGTGGTTGTAACTGAGTTTCCATCTCATCCTGCTTCTCACAGCATGCTCCATCGAAATCACCTAAAGTCCTGTTAAAACTGCAGAATCTGAAGCCCGCAACTGAATGATAGAATCAGAACTTGCTCTTTATCAATACTCCAAGGTGATTTTTAGACACATGGAGTTCTGAGGAGCTGTTAATTCAGCCACAGCTTCTGTCAGGCTTTCTGGTCCCAAAGCTCTAGCTCTCCCCAAGCTCTGGAAAGCTCAGTCTCTCCCTTGTCACTTCCAGTTCAGAGACAGTGATGGTTTCTCACTCTCAGTATTTTCTGGGTTCTTGCTTCCCCATTCTTTCCTGAATCCTTTCACCCTACTCACACTTCTTCCATGAAATATCTTAAAAATCCTGGTATTGATTCATTTGATTTCCTTCCAAGATCCTAACTGATCACCTTCTGATGAGTGGTCTTGGTGGTGGAGAGGTGGCTTCCTCTGTTTTATTCTTTTTGATGACTTTACATTGTGAATTCATAAAATTCCACTCATGCATTCTGCCATACTTAGTTTCTCATACTTGATCAAGTTATTCTGAATGAACACCAATGTAGCTTGTGGTTTCCGATTTTTTGTGACTCCATGTCACCACGCACATAATTACTCCCTGTAGACATTCGGGTACATTATAGACGTTGCCCTTCAGAGAGAATTTTCTGGCAGATATACTAGAATTTACCATGTGTACTTTTTGTTTTGATAAAACCCTACTTAATCCTCACAATAGACTCATGTTGTAAATACCATTATAAATGATAAAACAACAAAAAAAGTAGGTTACATAACTTTTACAAGATCATGCAGTTGATAGTTGGAAGGCTTTCTGAGGTCATTCTGAACAGAAATGATGTTTGCCTGCTTACACATTTTTCTACTGATTACTTCCAGGTAAATGTTTGCTGATGAAAGTCAGCTCATTTCTAAGCACAGATTTTATTGTGCATCTTTAAAAACATTCCTGATCTTCTAATAGTTTGAGCTGTGATTAAACAGTCAGACCCTATTGACCAACCTCATGTTCACAGCCAGACATTCATTCAGCTGGAGGTTCATTTCCCTTTTCAATGGACATACCCTCTGCCAAAGACAATAAAGGCAATCCTGAACACCCATAAATGTGGCTGTATATCAAACCTAATTTTCCCCCAGAAGCCCCAGTCTGAAACACGTCCTCAGGATGTGCAGGGATTCTAGAATCTCCGGGTGACATCCTAACTCATTCACTCATCCCTGTCTTTCCATCCACTTACCTGTGGTCTCCTGTCAGAGCGCCTTCTCTTCTGGGTGCTCATAGGGTCTTTGCATGTTCATAATACTGGCAGTCTGATGTCTCCCACGGCAGGACAAGATCGTAGTTTTTATTGAGGTTAGAGGTATAGTATTTACTTTGGATCTGAGAACAGTCAGAATCAGTATTATCTTCCATGAACCTACTGTCATTAAAATATCATATTCAATAATTAACTCAAAATTCAAAGGCCTGTAATTAAGCATCAACAGTGATATCACATAAAAAGACACCCTGCCCTGGCTGGTGTAACTCAGTGGATTGAGCGCAAGCTGGAAACCAGAGGGTCCTGGTTCGATTGCCCATCAGGGCACGTGCCTGGGTTGTGGGCCGGGTCCCCAGTGAGGCCATGTGGGTGGCAACCATACATTGTTGTTTCTCTCTCTCTCTGTCTCCCTCCCTTCCCCTCTCTCTAAAATAGATAAATAAAATCTTAAAAAAAAAAAAAAAAGACATCCTGATCCACCTTGGTTTAAATGAGAACACTGCATTTCTTTACATTTTTATATACAATGCTTGAATTCCTATTATGTATCAGATTCTGTGCTAATTGCTTTTATATGGGTGTTCTCATTTAAACACAAACACAACCTGTGAAGTAGATATTGTTTTCCTTTTCATTTTAGAAGTGTGAACATTGAAGTATTCTAATGCATATCCTCAAAGCCCATCTGATTAACAAACAATTTAAAAGTCAGATAGTGCAAAGATTTAAACAAACAAGAACTCTCGCACACTTCTGTAGTGTGTAAATGTACAGCCAATATTCTGGATGGTATGGCTCAGTGGATTAAGTGCCAGCCTGCGAATCAAGGGGTTGCCAATTAAATTCTCAGTCTAGGGCACATGCCTGGATTGCAGGCCAGGTCCCCGGGACGGGCACGCAAGAGGCAACCACACATTGATGTTTCTCTCCCTTTCTACTCTCTCCTTTCCCCTCTCTAAAAATAAATAAATAAATAAATAAATAAATAAATGTACAGCCAATATAGAGAATCATTTACTAGTATTCAGGAAATTTGAAGATACACTTACATATTACAAGTTCACTACTATTCATACATTCATAGAAACACATTGACGTCTACCTCATGTATGAGAATGTCCATTTCAGACTAGTCATAACCATGGTAAAATGGAAATAACCTCAATGCTTAACACCAGGTAGACATAGTAAGTTATGCTTGCATACAAAAAAAGTATAGGTACTATGTGATACCATCTATTTAGAGTTTACCATTTATAAAGCTTTACCATGTTGCTTATTTCTAACTACATATGTACCAGAATACTGAAAATATTGACTATGAGCCCTGGCTGGTGTAGCTCAGTGGATTGAGCATGGGGTGCAAACCAAGGGGTCGCCAGTTCAATTCCCAGTCAGGGCACATGCCTGGGTTGTGGACCAGGTCCCTAGTATGGGGTGCGCAAGAGGCAATCACACATTGATATTTCTCTCCCTCTCTTTCTCTTCCCCTTCCCCTCTCTCTATAAATAAATAATTAAAATCTTAAAAATATATCGACTATGAGATAGCATTTACTTGTGAGGAGAGAGGAAGAATGGTGAATACTGCAGTGGCACACAAAGGGATTTCAGGCATTATTAGGGGTAGATGATGGGCACCCACGTGTTCTGTTAAGTTAGTATATAGTCTCTTCTCTGATTGTAATACAAAACAGTAGTAGTTAAGTGCCAAAGAAAAATAAAAATGATAATAAAATACCATTTGAAAAATACATTGACAGGCGCACAAATGGCTACAAGTACAGTTGGAGAAATCTGAAAACCAGTGGATTGTACCAAAGTCAATACCCTGATTGCAAAGTGTTACTGTAATGTCATTAAGATGTTACTATTAGAGGAAACTGAATAAAGAATATTCATATATTTCTCTCAAATGCATGCGAACTTATAATTATATAATAATTTAAATTAAAAATTAAAATAATAAAAATTAAATTAAAAATACAATGTTCTCACAAGTATATCTAAGATATCATTGACTTTTATTAAAAATTCAAGGGATAAATAAATAAATTCATAGAAAGGTAGAAGATCTGCAAAACTGTCAGTCACAAAATGTCACTTTTGTTTTTCAAGTGTGTGTTTTTTTTGTTTGTTAGGTTTTTAATACCGAGTGGCACTTTTGTCCTAAGGAGGTAGTGAGCGGACTAGGATTGTCTATAGGAAACAAAGTGGAAAAATACATAGCAAAATAAAGAAAGGAAAAGTGATCTGCCTTATGGGAAATACAGATGTAAACTTAAAACATATTTAATGCATGAAATAAATGAAAAAGAGTATATACTAGCTCTCAATCTGTATATATAAGTAAGCAAATCATCTCTGTTAATAATATTAATAACGTTTGCAGTGAGTCTGCACCAATTTTAATATAAAAGTACATAGCCAAACAGAATATTTCAAGGCTGATTGTATACCAACTCATAATAATCTTTGAAACTTGTTAAAAATGCAGAATCCCAGTCAAGATGCAGATTTTCTGAACTGGAATCTCTTAAGGTGGGTCTGCATAATCCACATTTATATAAAACATCGATGTACTGCTGCTGTGCAGTGAGACTCACAACTGCTCATCTGAATATTCGAATTATCTTTGTCGCTGATCATAGTTTGTGAAATTAACCTATGTAGTCAGCACTTCATACATAGTTAGCATTTTAAAATTGTAAAATTCATTCCTGTCCTATCTGATGTTATTTTGTGATTATGTTATTTTGTTATTATGTCATTTTTTATCTAAATGGGTATGGTGGGTAAATACCTATGTGTAGCCAAGTAGCCAGGTGAGACCTTTAAAACAGCTGTGGTGTGTAGATCCTAGGTGACGTTAAGAGTAATTCAATAAACAACAGGGTTTGCAAAAAAAAAAAAAGTCATTGAGAACAACTTTCATTTTATTTGTATTAGTACAAAATAATGTATGCATGTAAAAAATGTTGTTTTGTTATGCATGAGAATAGAGACACTCATCACTTTGTCCCTAGCATTATGGTTGGTGAGAAGGTTACATACTATTTTTATTTTCTTAAATAAATGAATGGCATCCCTGAAACGCAATGTCCCATGTAGACAGAGCTTGAAAGATATTGTCTAAAGTACCTTTTAACCATACCTCAGGATAATTAGGTTTTCCTACCAGCAAGCACACTAATAATCTGAGGTAGATGTCTAATTTCAGTGTCTTTCCACACCCCCAAACTATTTTGAGATCACCTGATTTTAACCTATATCAAGAGCTATCTTGCTGGGCTAATGGAGAGTCATGTGGTACACATCAGGGGGTAGTTAAATGTGGCTGCTCCTGCAGCTTCTCTCATTGCCCAATTATCTGATGACTCTTGGAAGTCAGAGCTCCTGGAATCCTGGAACTGGGCACACCTGGACGCTTGGTCAGACAAACTCTTTCCCAGACCCAGCAGTCAGGGTTAAACTCTGGCTCTGACTGAAGACGAGATGATGCAGCTGAGAGAGGTTTAAATAACTTCAGGAAATACAAAACTTCCTTCGATTTAAAAGGTTCCTGTCACTTCTTAGAACACCCGGCATTCAAATATTTAAATTGCAATTCTAGTTTTAATTTGAAGGAACCTAACAATAAGCTCTTTCTTCTACCATAGTACTTTTATATGACTCTTCTTTAATTTTCTAAAAAATGCCTATTTGAGAAATGAAATTAGTGATGCAAGGTGAACCTAGTGTGAATTTTACTAAAGATTATGCAAATGCAGGAAATTATAATTCTATCAGGATGTCATTACATGTGTCTACTTAGACACACATTTTCTGCCATGTTTAAGTTAAACAAAACATTAAATGACTATGTAGTATGACATCTCATTAATATGTTTCCATTCACATCTGTGCCTTTAGTATTAAAAAAACGACTGCTACAGTGATAAGAGATTAGGTCCTTTAATTAGAAACAAATGACAAATCACTGTTAACCCCATGTGATGCTTTCTAAAACTTCCATCAAATATTCCTCTTAAAACATTATTAAACACAAGCTCTCCAGATCTACTCCCTAGAAAGTGCCATTTAACAAAACCCAGGCAGGATGTTAATACTGGAGCCGAATTACAGGTTGCCAAAGCATTTCCTGTGAGGGGATTGACAGGGGATCATTTTGTTATGGGGCCACCTCCAGTGTGTTGTGACAACCACTCATTACACCTCTGAGCACAGCACTCAGCTGTAGGTTCTGCAAGATGCAAATAGCTCCAAATGGGTTCAATTTAGAGCGAGTGGATAATGTATCATTCACTTTTCTAAGGTAGAAGCTTTTAATTTTCCAAGAACAAGGAAGAGAAGAACATTGCAGTTTCTGGAAATTAAGATTTAGTTAACCGGCTATGCCTGAGAAATGGAGTCAAAATAGCAATATCTGTTACATTGCAAATAAAAACACTTCACCTGCCTTGTTTCCTCTCAGCCCAACCCAAAATACCAAGTGGTCAAGTGAGCATCACCTCTCAATAAATATAATTATCCACTTAAGAACTCAATGTCAAAAACTAGTAACCTCTATGTGATGGTAGGTTTTTCTCTTACAAAAGGAGCAGCTTACAAAGCTCCTATAGTTAATTATAATATTGAAAAAGTGTTTAAAATACATTTTGATACAGAAAAAAATAACATGGAAAGCTTTACACAGTTGGACTTTAATATTTTAGTGTGCTGGCTTTTATTCCCCTCTGTGATTTTACTCCCACTGTTCTAGTACTGATTTTAGTAAGGGTTGCCAACAATAGAAGGCAGCAAGTCCCTACAACTAGCTATTTAGAAGAGAGGTATGCTAATATGGATTGGAAAAAGTCAATAAGCCCATTTAAGATTCCTGTATTTAACAAAGCCACAGGAGAAACCGGGGAGCTACCAAACAGGCCCCTGTGAAAAGATAGTTGCTTTCTGCTATGAGTACATTAATGAGCAGTATGCTCCTTGCTCCAAATCACTAGCAACACTCTCGCCATGATACTAAAATCCGCTGGATATTAATGTCTTTTTGCTTTAAACATTCTACTAAAAAATTAATTATCCACTGGAAATCCACTGATGTGGGCCTGTATCTGACCTATCAACGTAAGTGACGTCCAAAACGGTAAGAATTCTTTATGAGTTTATTTGAGCCAAGCTGACAATTGCTGGGAATCAAAATTACAACAGATTGAGAAAATGCTCCAGGGAATGCCAGTTTTGCACCTTATTTTATATATTACAATCGAAGGAGGAGGCCTAAAGTGGCTTCATGCGATTCATTGGTGATACATTAAGGAGGTAGGGAGAAAGCAAAGTGCAGAAATCTCTGGGACTGGATAAAAAGTAAAAGAAATAGACAAATACTTCTTTTACATTGATGGGTATAGGATATTTAACAGTCAATAATTGACACAATAAAAATAACAATGAGGGGATATGAGATCTCTGCTCTAGTGTGGTGGTTGTGCCCTTAGGGGTCTAGAAAAAAAGAAGAGAAAAGAAAAGGAAATTACTTTAACATTCCAAAGGTATGCTATTTTAGATGCAAAAGTACAATAGACAGAGTCACTTAAGGTAAAGGTTGACCTTTGTCAGGGATAACACCTGCTTATGACATGATCACCTGCCATGACTTGCTTTTAGTTAGAAAGTTTTAATTTCAGACAATCCTGTGTGGTTACTTTTGGTCTCCGAGTTTGTAAGGTCCACCACCCAGGCCTCCGGTAAGCTTGCCAAGTTTAGTACATGACCTCTTTTTTGTCCACACCTATGTAAAAATAATAAAGAATCCATCTGTAAGGATTTCAACTGAAAAACAAAAGAAAAGAAATTTTCTTAAAATTACTTCAAGAAAAACAGACATTTTATGTGCATCGGACAAAGAAACAATGCAGCCTTTTCTCTAAAACTATGTTTGATTAAGATAATAGAATAACACTTTAAATATCAGGGGTAGGGTAGAATGGACACTGTCCAAAATTATATATTTAGCAAACTATCAAATGTGAAGATTAAATATATATAAGTATATGAATATACATACATATTTAGAAAATAATAGCTGAGATAATTCACTACCGGCTAACTGAACTAAAAGAAATATTAAAGAAAACTCTTTAAGCAAAATAAAATAAAATTAATAATAAAATAAAATAAATAAACAAGATGAAACCTTGGATCTGCATAAAGAAGGAACAAGGACTACACATGGTAAATAAGTAATAACGTACAAATTTTTTCTCTTATGCTAATCTTCATGAAATATAATAAACTATTTACATAAAAATAGCAATGTATTTTAAGTTTTATACATCTAGAAGTATAAATGACCAAAAAAAAGCACAAAGGATAAGAGATAAAAAGGAAATACACTCTTGAAAATCTTATACTCTTTGTGAGGGGTTATGATAATAATTAACATAAACTGAAATTTAAGAAATTATCTTGTTAAATCTAGAGGAACCACTAAAATAAAAAAAAGAGGCATAAATAACAACCCAATAGTAGAGATAAATGCAATCATGAAACACACAGATAATCCAAAATAAAAAAGGCAGAAAAAGAAGGAAAAGGAAGAGAGAACATTTTGTATAGATAGAAAACAAATGACAAAATGGTAGATTTAACACAACCATTGAACAATTGCATTAAATGAAAATGGTTTATTTACAGCTATTTCTCAAAAGAAATAACAATCATAACCATCAAAAAATTGAGCTGTATGGGAAGTCCAACAACCAAAGATTTTAAGCAGCTACATTCATCCAGACAGGTAGGAGGGACAGAAGCATGGAGACGTGTTTTGGCCCAGAGGGGTGGTGGTAGCAGAACAGGTTATACCACATTCACGTGTGCTGGATGAAAATTGGGAGGGGAGGGATAATTTGGGAGCAAGTGATTCCACCCCTAGGTCTGACCACACAAACCCAGGGTTCCAGCACCAGGAAGACAAATCCCCATATCTTTTGGCTTAAAAACCAGTGGCATTGGGGCACTGGAAGAAAGTGCCAGATTTTTCAGGAAAGTCCATTTAAAGGGCCTGCACAGACTCAGAATGTATACAAGCCCACTCACTCTGGGATTCAGCACCAGGACAACAACTGGAGAGGAGCCAGTTGCATATGAGAAATTCATGAAGTGACCAGAAATGGGCAAGTGTCAGGCAATATTCCAGAAGCAAGGCAGCAGCATTGTCCAGTCTCTGAGCCCTCCCCTCACACAGAGACATAAGGCAGTGAAATAGGTTGCCCTGACCTAAGGCTACACCCCACATACTTCACAGGTGACTTTTATAGGGAATCAAAGCACCTCTAATACACAGAAACAAACACAGGGAGGCAACCAAATTGAGGAGACAAAGAAATATGGCCCAAATGAAAGATCAGAAACAAACCTCAGAAAAACAACTAAATGAAATGGAGATAACCAACCTATCAATGCAGAGTTTCAAAACACCATAGTCAGGATTCTCAAAGAGCTCATTGAATATGGCAAAAACATAAGGGAAGAAATGAAGGTTACATTAAGTGAAATAAAGAAAAATCTACAGGAAACCAACAATGGAGAGGAGGAAGGCAAGACTCAAGCCAATGATTTGGATCACAAGGAAGGAAAAAATCATGTAATCAGAAGAGCAGGATGAAAAAAGAATTAAAAAACAAGGATAGGCTTAGGAACCGCTGGGACAACTTTAAAAGTACCAACATCGGAATCATAGTGGTGCCAGAAGGAGAAGAGGAAGAGCAAGAAGTTGAAAACTTATCTGAAAAAATAATGAAAGAAAACTTCCCTAATTTGGTGAAGGAAATAGACATACAAGTCCAGCAAGCACAGAGAGTCCCAAACAAGTTGGACCCAAAGAGGACCACATAAAGACACATTATAAGTAAAATGCCAAAAGTTAAAGTTAAAAAGAGAATCTTAAAAGCAGCAAGAGAAAAGCAGGGAGTTACCTACAAAGGAGTTTCCATAGGACTATCAGCTGATTTCTCAAAATAAACTTTGCAGGCAAGAAGTTACTGGCAAGAAATATTCAAAGTGATAAAAAGCAAGGACCTACAACCTAGATTACTCTATCCAGCAAAGCTATCATTTAGAATGGAAGGGCAGATAAAGTGCTTTCCAGACAACATAAAGCTAAAGGATTCATCATCACCAAACCATTATTACATGGAATGTAAAAGGGACGTATTTAAAAAAAGAAGATGAAAACTATGAACATTAAAGGAGCAACAAATTCACAATTATCGAAAACTGAATTTAAAGAAAACAAACTAAGAAAACAAGCAGAACAGGAACAGAATTATAGATATTTGGAGGGTTATCAGATATTTGGAGGTGTGAGCAGGAGAATGGGGGAAAATGTGCAGCAATTAAGAAGCATAATTGGTAGGAACAAAATAGACAGGGGGATGTCAGGAATAGTATAGGAAATGAAGAAGCCAAAGAGCTTACATGAAAACCCATGGACATAAACTAAGTGTTCATGGGTTCATGATGGAAGAGGAAGACCTGACAGAAAGCAGTAAAGGGGGGAAAATTGGGAAAATTGTAATAGTATAATCAATAAAACATATTTTTTAAAAAATGGTTTAAATATTCCAAATACAAGACAGAAATTTTCAGACTGGGTAAAAAGTAAAACACAACTACGAAGTTTATACAAAATGTAGACAAAGACATGCTTCAAATATAAAAATAATATTTGTTAAAAATAACAGATTGGGAAAACATATACCACATGCTGCTAACAAAAAAATGCTGAAAAGTCTGTAATAATATTAGAAAAGTAAGCTTCATGCAAAACTTATCAACAAACGTAAAGAACTTATTATACTGAAAAAAGGATCGAGTTATTAAGGAGACATAACCTGCATATGTATGTGCCTAATAACAGAATAAAAAAAAATAAAGAAGAAAATGACAGAGCTAACAAAATACATTAACTACTAGAGTTTGAGATTTCAACACTCCCTTCTCAGTAATTGGCAGAACATCTAGTAAAAAATCAAGTAATAATGGAGAAAACTTGTACAATGTGTCTGTCTGTCAACCAATTTGACCTAATTGACATTTTAGAACACTAGACACATAACAGCAGAATACACATCATTAACCAGTAAACATGGAATATTGACAAAGAGAAACTATATTTTGGGCAAAAAAAAAAAAGCAAGGCATATAGTGTACGCTTTTTGTCGCATCAAAAATAAAGAAACAACAACAAAAAGAATTTAAAATTAACTAAAAATATCATGACAATCCACAAGTATATAGTAACTGTATAACACACTTCTAAACAAAACAAACCATAGGTCAAAAAAGACATTTTAAAAGAAAACTGAGTAATTTAAGCAAAATTAAAGTGAAAATATAGTATATCAAAATGTAGCAGCTTCAATTCAAACAACATGTTTGCTAGGGTTGCCTTAATTGCCACAGACTCGGTAGCTTAAACAACAGATTCTTTTTTCTAAGAGCTCTGGAGGCTAGAAGTCCGAGATCAAGGGGCCAGCAGGGTGGTTTCTTCCGAGGGCTTTCTCTGTGGCTTGTGGGTGGCCATCTTTATGTTCACAGGACCTTCCCTCTGTGCATCTTTACAGTTCTGACATCAATTACAATGTGTTTTTCCACTCCACTAGGCAATTATTGGACACCAACAAGGTGTCCTACAGTTTAACTGAATTTTGATATGATCTGGAGAGAGTGTCAGATGCCGCAAGTGAAGGACTCAATCCTCCAAGACTCCCTGCCCACCTCCAACTTTAGACTCCAATCACAAGTTCAGGTTGTCATTTATGATTCTAAAAGACAGGTTATAGATTGGAGATTCCAACAATCTCCTCCTTGAGTTTGATTAATTTTCTAAATAAGCTCACAGAACTCAGAGCAATAGTTTATTTATTAATTTGCCAGTTTATTATGAAGGGTATGACTTAGGAACAGTCAGATGAAGGAGGTGCCTAGGGCAAGGTATGGGAAAATGGCGCAGCGCTTCCATGCTCTCTCTGGCTGTGCCACTCTCCCCAAATCTTTATTTGTTCATGAACCAAACATCTTTCTAAATACCATTTCTTTGTGTTTTTATTGAGGTTCATTAGATAAATAATTGATAAAGTCATGGGCTGTTGGTAATGGAACTCAATTGCCCACCCTCTCCCCTCCCTGGACTCAGGGGTTGTGACTGAAAGTTTCAACCTTCTAATCACATGGCTGTCTGCCCTACACAAATGTATTGCTTTCATCACAATAAATTCCAAGGATTTTAGGGGCTCTGTGTCACGAACAGAGATGAAGACCAAACATATATTCTTATTATAAATCACAATATCACCATATCTGTGTCCTAGTTTTCTCTTCTTATAAGGACACATTTAGTCACAGTGAATTGCAGCCCATCATGTGATTTGATTTTATCTTAATAACCACTTTAAGGCCACACCCCAAACGCAGCTGCATTCTGAAATCCTGAGATTTAGGGCTTCAACAAGGAAATTTTCAGGGATGGTAGTTGGGACACATTTCAGCCCATAATACCATGCTTACATTAAAAAAAGAACTGTCTAAAAGCAATGTTCAGAGCTCCCATCTTAAATTAGGTTAGAAAGCCCCGGCTGGTGTGGCTCAGTGGATTGAGCACCAGCCTGTGAATCCAAGGGTCACCAGTTCGATTCCCAGTCCTGGGCACATACCTGGGTTGCAGGCCAGGTCCCCAGTAGGGGACCACACATTGCTGTTTCTCTCCCTCTCTTTCTCCCTCCCTTCCCCTCTCTAAAAAATAAATAAATAAAATCTTTAAAAATTTTTAAATAGTAGGAAAGAAAAACATATTTAACAAAAAAAGCAGAAGAAAAA
Organism: Micronycteris hirsuta; assembly: GCA_004026765.1. NCBI lineage: Eukaryota > Metazoa > Chordata > Mammalia > Chiroptera > Phyllostomidae > Micronycteris > Micronycteris hirsuta. The sequence continues at coordinate 18,255 of PVJI01009071.1, forward strand.
AATAAGTGTAAAAATGAACACAGCTGAAAACAGAACAAAATTCAATAAAATAAAGGAATCGCTATGTTAGAAAATAAATGAAATTGATAAGCCTCTATCCAGATATATAAATTAAAAGAGAGAGAGAGAGAGACGACAAACTATCAGAAATTGAAGACAAAATATCACTAAGGATCCTGCAAAATTTTCAAATATAAATGTATAAAATATTATACAATAAATTTGATAATTTATATGGAATGAAGACTCCTTGTGAAACAGAAATTAAATCTCACTAAAGAAGAAACAAATAATTTAACTAGCTTTATATACAAATAAAATTAAATTTCTTGTTCTGGATCACATTACAAGAAAATACCAGACTAAGATGGCTATACTGATAAATGTTACCAAATATACGAGGAATGATAATTGTAATTCTACATAAAATCTTCCAGAGAGTAGAGTGAGAACACTTTAAAATTAATTTTATCAGATCAGCAATATCCTTATTATAAATTCAGAGAAAGACCTCATAATAAAAAAGAAATTACAGACCTAGAGCCCTTATGAATATAAGTGCAAATATTGGTATAAAAACTTTCATAATCAAGTACAGAAATAAATTTTAAAGGATAATACATATCTTGATCAATTAGGTTTTATCCTAGGAAGCATATATATATATATATATATATATATATTCATATCTATATATCACTGTAGCTTATTAGAGTAAAGGTAAAAAATAGATGCAAAAATTAAGTATTTGATAAAATTTACTGTTTGTTAATGATTAAAAATAATCCTCAGCAAAGTAGGTATAGAAATAAATGTCTTCAAGCTGGCGAAGGGCATCAACAAAAGTCTAACAAAATTAATTTTGAATAAATTAATGATGCTTTCTCTCTAAGATCAGGAATAATGCAAGGATGTGGACTCTTACCACTTCCATTCACCATTGTAAGAGGATAAGAAAAGTCAATAAAAATACTCAAGACTGTAAAAAAGAAGTAAAACTTTCTTATTCATATACAACAATAACTGCTATAGAACATAATACAGAATCTGCAAAAAAGAGAATAGTGTGCTAAGCAAGTCATGTGCTAGAATGTAAGTTCAATATGCAAAGTGAACTATATCCAAAACTCTTAATAAACAAAAGGCAAATTAAATGCAAAAAATAATAACATCAAAATCAGGAATAACTTAGAGATGGATTTAAAAACATGTTCAATAACTACAATCAGAAAATTATAAAATATTGTTCAGAAATAGTAAGGAAGAACTAAATCATAGAAATGATATAATGTGCATATGGATTAGATGGCTGGCTATCATTAAGACAACATATTTTTTAAAAAAAGCAATCTATACTCAACATTAAAAAATCATTAGAAAATTTAATATCAAAGCCACAAGATACGACTTCACACCCAATAGGAGGGCTATTGTTAAAAAGAAAAATAGAAAATAAATGTGATGAGAATGTTAAGAAATTGGAACATTTTTTCACTGCTGGCGGGAAGGTGAAATGGTGCAGCCACTGTGTGAAACAATATAGAGGTTCCTTAAAAAATAAAAATAAAAAACAACGTAGAACTACCATATGATCCAGTAATTCCTTTTCTGGTACACACCCAAAAGAGTTGAAAGCAATGACTCAAAAACCAATATCTGTACACCCATGGCAACAGCAGCACTATTCACAATAGGCAAAAGGTAGAAACAATTCAAAAATCCATTGATGGTTGAATTTAAACAAAATGTGTAATAGACATACAATGAAATATTACTCAGCATTAAAAAAGAAGAACATTCACCTGCAACATGGATGAATCTTGAAGACATTATACTAAGTAAAATAATTTAGACATTGAAATATAAATATTGTATAAGTCCACTTATATAAGCTACCATGAAAAGTCAAATTCATAGAGACAGAAAGTAGAATGATAATTGCCAAATACTAGGAGAGGGAAGAAGAGAGAATTATTGTTAAATGTGTACAAAGTTTCAGGTTAGGAAGATGAAAAATTTCTAGAAGTAATGGTTGCAGACCAGTGTGAATGCACTTCATGTCACTGAATTGTGCAACTAAAATGGTTAAAATCATACATTTTATGATTATATATTTTACTACTATAAAAATCAATCCACAGATTCAATAAAATCTCAATCATATCCATGCAGTATTTTTTCATAGAAATTGAAAATCATACACTAAAGTTAACATGAAAATTCATAGGATCTAGAGTAATCAAAACAATTTCAACAAGTAAAATTAAATTTCTAGTATTGATTTATAAACTTACAATAATAAAGCTACATGGTCAAGTTAAGGTGATATTATTATAAAGATAAGCATACAAATAATTGAAAATTGAGAGTCCAAATATAGATTTTCAACAAAGGAGCCAAGGCAATTAAATAAAGAAATAATCGTAAATTCACAGTAAAAGGGACATCGATGGTGAATGGAATAACAGAATATCATTTTGAGCAAAGGAATTAAACCTTGACACCTACCTTAAACCACATGAAATAATTTCCTCCAAATAGACCATGGCTCTACACATAAATGCTAAATCTATATAACTTTTAGAAGAAAACAGAGAAGAATGTTTTGTGATCTTGGAAAAAGCAAATATTTCTAAGACAAAATACAAAATAAACAAACAAAAAAGATGAACTGAAAGGAAAATAGCCAAATAGGACTTTCTCAAAAGTAAAAAGTTTCTGGTCTTTGAAAAATAGTACTTAAAAATACAAGAGTCAAGAAAAAGACTGTGGGAAAATATTTGCAGAACACATCTGATAAATGTCTTCTATCCAGAATATATATAAAATGTTTATTTTTATTTAAGATTTTATTTATTTATTTTTAGAGAGGGGAAGGGAGGGAGAAAGAAAGGGAGAGAAACATCAATGGGTGGTTGCCTCTTGAATGCCCCTTACTGGGGACCTGGAACACAACCCAGGCATGTGTCCTGAGTGGGAATTGAACCAGCAGCCCTTTGGTTCTCAGGCCAGCACTCAATCCACTGAGCCACACCAGCCAGGGCTATATATAAACTTTTTAAACTCTGTTTAAAAAAGGCAAACAACATAAATAAGAATAAAATGCAGACAAGATATGACCATAAAGCAGATATATAAATTGTACCGAAATATTGAAGGAAAGCAGAGTTTGCCATCCCAAAATATACATTTTGGGATATTAATTTTTGAGAATTTTCCTCCCACTAATCTATCTGTTAAATTTGATTTTTAGCCCAGCCACAAGAACTTAGAAGGTGGGAGAGCATTCATATTTTTGTGCTCCCATAGCATAAAATATTCTCAACATCATTAAAACTTTAATTAAATATCACCCAAAACCCACTAGAACTATTAAAATAAAAAGGCTATTATGACAATACTAACAGCTGACAAAAATTTGGAGCAACTGAAACACTGATACATTGTTTAAAGTTAATCATATATTTACCACACTAGGTATTTACCCAAGAAAAATAAAAACATATATCTATACCGAAAATAGTATGCATTTATTATAGCACCTTTACACACCATACATAGTCAAACAGTTGAAACAACCAGTGTCTATCAACTAACTAATGAATGAAAAAATGGCAAAATGAATTGTAGCATATTCATAAAATAGAATACTAATAAACACTTTAAAAAATGAACTACAGATAAAAGCAACATAGATGAACCTCAGACGTATTATGTAAAGCAAAAGAAGCCAGACATGGAAAAATATAACCTGATGTAGTCCATGCATATGATATTCTAGATGTGCCAAAAGGAGAAAGACAGAAAATTGGTCAGGTCTTGCCAGGGCTGATGATGGGAGCAGAAGATTGTTGACAAAGGGGCTCCAGGGAACTTTTCACGGTGAAGGATAAATTCAACATCTTGACATAGTGATATATTGAATTTATTAATCAAAACTCAGCAAAGTGTAAACAAATTGGAAGGTTTTAATTATATGTAAATTATGTTTTCATAAAGCCTAATGAAAACTTCGTAGATTTGTGAGCACACATATTTATGGTAAAATTATAAAGGATACAGGGTTTAACACAAGTGCAGGAAAGTCATAGCTGGGACTGAGGTAGGGACACACAATGTCCTTCTAAAGTCTGGGTCCTTTTCTGTTTATGAATCTGGGTACTCGGTACATAGAAATCCATTTATATATTTTTGTTCATTCATTTGTATGTTTATTATTAACATTCTGCTGCAGGTGTATGCTATATACATTCTTTTGCATATATATTTAACCATAAGAAACACAAAATAATTAAAAAATAGGGAACACTGCCTCCCCCAAAAAATGAAATAACCTTTTAGGACTAGATCATAGAACCAAATAACATTATTTAAAGAAAAAAAAATTGTCAAGAAGAGAGTAGAATCTCAAAAGCTGCTATAATTGGAAGCATGGTATGGCAAATGCAGTACTACTCTTAGAAAGTTGGATTATAAAAGGTTCTTCCTTGAACTCCACCAGGATTATGGAAAAAGGAAGAAGAAACACAAATCTTATACATGTTGCTACTTGAAAAAGGGGAAGTAAGTTACCAAAGGAAAATATTATCTGCCCAATATTTTTGTTTATTCAGACAATCATAGGTCTTAAAGAACAAAGTACCATAGATTTATAATTCAACCTGATTGTGTATGTGTACATGTGTTTTATTAACATATTCAGGTTATTATGATTTTGAACTTTCTATAATTAGTTTACAATTGCCAGCATTAGGGTTTTCTTTCTTCTAACCCCGTAATAGAATGCATAGGTAAATAGAGGAAATGGTTTTGAGTGTACGTGTGTATGCAACTCATGGTTATTCATTCAATATGTCTCTGAGTACACTTCACTTCTATTATATAATTACTGTTATTAAAGATATCCAGATGTATGGAATCCAGATCTTTGTGTCTACATTACAGTTGATCATCTTACTAAAATGAACAGACAAAAACAAAAATGACAGTGAATTTAAAAAAAAAAAAAACAACTATTCCATGATATCAAGTAGACTAAAAAGGGCAAATTGTTTTCACAGACACACTTAGAATGACTGCCTAGATTCTGTTTTGATACAGACTCTGCTTCAAGTCTGAGTTTAGAAGCAACATTTCTTAATAGGTTAGTGGGTTTGCCCTCAGTGGAGAAAGAGAAAGAATTGTATTTTCCAGGCATTGCCATCTCTAATGTAGGCAATTATATGATGGAAATTAACCAATGTAAATAATCAGTTTAATTGTTTAACATTAGACATACCTATATCACTAGACATCCCCTACTTCTGCGTAGAAATGTATCTAATTTATTCTTACCCCATAATTTAATGTAAGATTCATGATTATTTTATTTTCTCTTATTTCCTTCCCCCCCCTCCCTTCCCTCCTTCCTTCCCTCCTTCCTTCCTTCCTTCCTTCCTTCCTTCCTTCCTTCCTTCCTTCCTTCTCTTCCCTTCTCTCTATCCATCTCCCTGTTCTTCCCTCCCCTCATCCAGTTCTCCTTCCTTCCCTTTATTTGTTCATTCCTTCATTTACTTACTTATTGTATCATGATGGAGTTTGGATATGGGTATAAGAACTAACCAGACATTGGCCTGGCTGACAAGAGGGTTAAAGTGAGTGAGATGAGACAATAAAAGCTAAACAGGCAAATACAACAGAAAAATAATCACAAATAGCCATGAGTATTATAAAGAAAAACTATCAAGAAATGGGATGCAGACTAATGGGGTAGCATCCTCCAGATAGGACTTGAGTGAGAGCAGCAGCCTGGGGAAGGCGTATTCTGGCCATAAGGAACAGTCTCAGTGAAGGTCCCATTAGGGGAAGAAATTTGGAGGCTTGAACAATGTAAAGTAGGACAGTGTGAGGAAGAGATTTGTTCAAATTGCAGATTTTTTATTAAACAGTTTAGTGATCTTGATTGGAATACTGACTGTCTTATGAGTCTCAAATTCATCACATACACATTGAGGGCTAGACTAGGTAATCTCAGATTCCCTGAGATGAAGAACATAAAATGTCTTCTATCATCTCTAACCTCACAAATTTGTACACTAAAAGTACGGTTACAGTGCTCGCTTCGGCAGCACATATACTAAAAGTACGGTTACAGCAGAGAGGATCAGAAGGATTCTATAAAATAATGTGAATTTGGTATTTAAGTATAACTAAAGGGAACTCTGTATACTTTAAAGAAATTCAGAACACATAGAAAGGAAATACAGTTTTTGTCTCACAGTGAGAATAACAACAGAATTGAAAAACATTCTTACACGTCAGTCAACCAAACTAAGGTTAAAAAGTGAGAAACAATAAGTAATTAAAATGAAAAATAATTTGTAAATATATTCTTTTATAATCACAGCAAAAAGTAATGCTGCATAAATATTTGAGGCAAAATGTAAAAGCCAAGCTTCAGAATCTTTTTCAAGTTTCAACTGATCTTTTCTGTAACAATTTACCAGTCAAGCTAATGGGTATATACAAATACATATACATATTTTTTTAGAAAATGATTTTGCAATTTTTTCATTATGATTTAGAGATTGAAATCTCCACTGGAGTTCAGGATAGAAGGGGTGGGTCATTAGGTTTGTGCCTCAAGGAAATAGGTCTCAGCATGCTACTAGGAGAGCTCAAATAGTGGTAATAAGGTCATCAATTATCTTTGTCTGGATATAGTTTGAAACCCTGGGAGGTGAAACTTACACCCAGAGAAAGATAGATTACCTTTCTATGGGATTAAGCCACATCATCATGGAAGACAGGTGGTTTGATTGTCTGTCCAGCATGATCTAGGAAAATGTCTCAGAAGACTTAAATAATAAAAACCAACACACTATCCTCTGTGAAATGGGATTGTTTAAATTTCCTTAACATTTATTTATGTTGAAATATATTTTTCAAAGATAAGAAAGACAAATGTACTTATTTAGTTTTCAATGATTGATAAATTAACAGGTATAATTTGCATTATAAATACATATATAAGGACAAGCTTAAGGCAAAACAAAACAGATCAAGAAGCAGAATAAGTTTCAGAGATACCAACAAGAAACATTAAATTTATTAAAACAACAAATTAAAATACCATCCTCAAGATCTGCTACCCTAAACCATAACCCCTTGGAGACAGACCAATTTAAATTAATGGGCTGAACCTACTGCCCTCAAACTCTTCTAGGGCAAGGTGGTCAGAATACTCCATTGGGGTTTTTGCAGGAAGGCCATTTCTCTGGGGATTCGCCTTAGCCAGTGGGATCTGTCCTCAACTAATTATCTGTGAGGTAGTGATTTCCCAGTGGGGTCATTGTATCTACACACAAACTCTCAAAACTTAGCACTATACCACTTAACATGAACTTGACTGCACATGTAAATGATTTACTTATCCTTTGCTTTAGTGCACTCTCTCCTTAAGGGTCTGCTTGGCTTCAATTCTCTCTTGTATTGCTAACTTCAAAGGACCAGAGGCTTGGTGGTAAACATGCAGAGGTATGATGAAGTTGGCTGGTACTGGCTTAAGAATAGAGAGTGAAATTTTCAGGAATTGTGTAAGCCAATTGTTAAACACCACAATGACTATAACTAAATTATAAAAACACTTGGTTAAATAAACTACTTTACAAACAAAGGTAATAAGTACAGCTTATCAGTCCCTAATTATTTTTACTGTATTTCACTATCAGCTATGTTCTTGAGGTTATTTACCTCTTTTATCTGTATGGTAGAAGTACTGTAAAATGATGGGCTACTGTGCATCTCTTACAAGCTCTGTGTTCAGTGTCATCACATTAATAGCTTGAAATTGACCTAATGGGTATATACATGACAAAAAATCAGCTAGCACTGCAAAACAGCACCCCATCCTGTCTTTCCCTGCCCCACAGCCGGTTATTAAAGATTTACCAGCACGCCATGGCAAACCTCTTTTGTACAGTAACTTTCTCAGGGATAGAAAGTCAGACCTCAAACATTACCTTCGATAATAACACTGACATCGCCACTACCCATTCACCTGAACCCTCTATCCAGCAGACACAGATGAAAGGGTGACGAGTAGAGAGACTTAGCATGGACAGAGGGCTCGCCAGAGTAGAAAGGCACTCTACTTCTTCATCTCCAACAAGCCTCTCAGTCGGAGGAGGTGTATTCCCATTTTGCAAATCTATAGATTAAACTTTATACAGGCTTATAATGTTCCGAAAGTCTTCTAGACAAGATATGGCAGAGCCTGATTCCTCAACCAGAGCAGTTTTTGGAGTAGGAACTCTTTGCCATGTACCACACAGGAGGTTAGGGTACGTGAGTCTAATCAAAGTTCCACCGCTAAGAAATCAGAAACCTAAAATCCTTGTTATATTTCAGATGATTTAAATGCACATGTATGAGTGAACCCGAAAAATCAGGAGGGGTAAACACTATGTAGTCTTCTCAAAAAAGAATTAAATCAAGTAATGAACAAGTATTAAAAGCCTCTGGAGAATCAGAGCAGAAGATAAGAAAAATGCTGAAGACATTATTTTTGAATATATGTACTCTACTACTCAGAGAATAAAATGACAGCATAAAAGGAACAGAACTATTGTCATGCCAAAAGGTTTGATATAAGCTTTTCATGCATTTGTAATTTTTCATTTTCCTCCTATGGTTATATTATACCTGCTATAAACAAAAGAAGACTGTTCATATTGAAATAATGGTGAAAATACCATTCCCCAGGGAGTTGCTATTAATGCCTATCCTTTACTCTTTACAGAATAAGTACATAGCTAGCATTCATGCTAAATGCCAATGTACTTGGAAACTGACATGTTGATTATCATGTTTGGATATTATTCATTTTATTTATCTTTGAAAATACAAACAAGCAGTCCCATTCTATAAATATTATCTCCACTGGAAAGCTACTGCTAATAAAATATCTACATCTTTTTGGCTACCAAATTCACTAAAACTCATTGTAAACATACAGTGCTCATTATAATAACATTTTTTTTCAGTACATACAAAAGAGTATTGGGAAGAAGGGAGAGGCGGTGTAGGGAGGGGTGGCAGATAGTGTAAACCAGTGGAAAGATGCAATTAGAGTTATGTTGGCTTGCCAAAGCCCCACTGAACAGCAAGCTGGGATTTTGTTTTGCCAAACCACTCCAGGCTCTTTGGGAGGTCTCATATCTATAAAGAGGGCTTCATTCCAATAAGTATCTTCTACAATAGGAGGAAAATAAAGATGTAAAGTGAATTACCAAACTAAAACCAATGTGCAAGTGTACACATAGGCATACAGACACATACTCTAGGTGGGAAACACACTCTGTGGAAATCACACTCAGCGGGAAACATTTGGCTTTGCAGAAGAGAATATTAACTTGACTGTTTGTATCCAATTTATGGTAGGTGCAAATTAAGAAATCATCAAAAAATAGTAACCTGTGATAATGTACCCTGGGTTTAAAAGTTGGAAGCATTCAATTGGTATGTTTTTATTATGTTGCTATAGCTAGGAGTTCAAAGAGAAGAGTTTTCATAATTGGCTGTATAACGGTTTGAGCAAGCTCATGGAAGCTCACTAAATTGAACTTTGAAGACAGACACCCGAAATGTAGCAGAAAGGTCAATTTTTGCCTTTAGGATGGCAAGATATACTCATCACCATCATCAACAATAAGATCATCATCATCATCATCATCATCATCATCATCATCATCATCATCATCACCACTAGCAATTACTGTGTGTCAGTAAGCTAGCCAAAAATGTTTTTGTGTGACAATGTGTAAGACTTTTGTTTGTATGTTTGCTTCTTAGGGGAGTTGGAAATTTTATTCTAGTTGAGAGATGGAGTTGAGATGAATTGGAACAGGGGCTGGTCTCTTTTTTGTAGGTGCAGTGTAATTACTTGAGGGAGGTTTCATGCAATATTTCTTCTTAAATTACAAAGCTAACCTGTTTTGTAGTAGCCACACTTAGGAAATACCAGAATAGTGAAGAAGAAGAAAAAGTGCTGGGTTTTGAATATATTAGAGCATTTTACTATAATTAAATGCAAACCTACTGAGGTATTTCCCCCAGCTTCCCCTGAGTGATTTCCAGAACTCCTTTGGAACTCTTGTTGAGGTAGATGGTAGATCTGCTTCTTTTTCACTTTTGTTCCACAACTTAATTTGAGCCACATAAAGTAAGAGGTAACCACTCTGCTATGGACATCAAGGTAAGAGAGTACCAAGAGTAGGAATTCTAGTGATAAAATAATAATGAGGCTTTCTAGTCATTTTTGGTTAAAACACAGCAGGTATGATGATGAAAATAATGTATCTTATATACGTTCAAGCCTTCTAAATAATTAAATTTTATTAACAGTTGTGATGATAATGATTTATTAGTCTTAAGAAATAGGATGTGATAGAATTAATTTAAACAATGCAATATAAACTATGCATGCATAGGAATGACAGCGAGATGGAGACAGGGCTGTTCAGGGCTTTTGCTTTTATTTATGTTTTATTTTTCCCAACAAAAAGAACACTGGTGTCATCTAGAATTTTTGTGAACAAAGCTTGGATTCATCAATGTCCTTAACTGGCCTGTGAATGCTCTACTTGGACATTCTTGACATTTTGCCAAAGTGATATTTTTTTAATGTAAATCCGAAGAAGCTAATCCACTGATCAGACTTTCCCTTCTGAAAGATCACTGTAAACTCTCTGCTTACTCCTGTCTCGTCAGTGAGTGCTTCCTAGCACCTCCTCCCACCACCTCCTCCACGCACACATCAGAACTCTATGCACTGAAACGCTGACCACTGAACCTGCTTGCAGTCAACACCTCCAAACAGTCCTTTCCTCTGCCTAGATCAGCCAGTCCTGGCTTCTATTATCTACTTGGTTAACTCCAAGAAAGCATCACCTCTTCTGTTTGGCATATGGTTAAGAAAAAGTTAAATAATACATTCCCTCTTTAATGTTCCCAAAATTTTGTTCATATATATACATATATACATGTATAGACATGTGTGTATGTATATATGTGTGTCTATGTATGTAATAATTATTTACAATTCAGACTTACCTACTAGAATAGAAATTCTCATAGTGTAAAAATTTTGTATTATTTATGTAGTTTTCCCCAATGCTTACCACTTAGGCCTTAATAAATATTCACTGGAAGACTAAATAAATGAATGTAAAAGATATTTATAAACAACACTTTTAGCATATAAATTTATTTAATGTAAGTTTTATGTGGCGTGGGAGCTCTCATAAAGAATAAACACTGAAAGTGGCAAAACCTTAGTGCCTATTTTTAGGTTTTGAGAGGCAATTGTAGAAAATTAAAATGTATGGAAAGACTAAAGGAAGATAAAATAGCTTTTTATTTCATTTATTTATTTTGCTTTCATAAAGCTTGTTTTGCTATTCTTTTCAGATACCTTAGCTAAAAGCTTAATTATTTTATATTCATACTTTTCTGATAACAATACAAATATTTAAGAATGTTCAATTACCCCGAGTGTAACTCTGGCAATATCCCATAGTTTCCCATAGGCAGCCTCTTCATAAATATTCTCAAAGTAATTTGAAAATATATTTCCCCTATAGGTACAAAAGCTATTTATATATAGTCTTGTCTTAATTTTATGAGATTGGTTTTATTTTATTTAAACTGGCATTAGTAATTTATAGGTCTTTTAAATATATTATTACCATACTAAGGTTAACTTTCTAAATAAATAGGTTGATCAATTGTATTAATATATCATGGACATTTCAAAATAAAATGGATTGCATTTTTCAGGACTCAAGTTAGGTATATGTGTATTATATTATTAGCTTTAATACTTAAATTTATTATAATATAATTATCTGTGACTTCCTGCAACTATTAAAGACCAAGAACAACATATTGAAGTATACTATTATGTTTTTGTTAATTTCTCCTTGTATTTTTAATTGGTGTTCTTTATGTACTTTGATGTAATGTTTTTAGTTGTATGTATGAATTATATTTTTATGAGGGAGTATGCCCATGTTATAATATGACTGCCTTTTTGTGCTATGTAAAGTAATACTGTCTTTGATTTTACTTCAATATAAATATTTTTGGTCATCTTTCTTTGAGTGTTAATTTATGGGTAAGTCTTTTTTTAATTTTTTAGCATTTTTATTTAATTTTTCAATTTATTTATTTTTTATAATTTGTATTGTTGTTCAAGTACAGTTGTCTGCATTTCCCCCCCACAATGCCCCTGCACCCCACCCATCCCTGCCTCCCAGCCTTGATCCTAGCCCACTTTGGCTTTGTCCATGGGTCCTTCATACATGTTCCTTGATGGCTCTTCCCCTATTGCCCACCATTATCATTCTCCCCCACCCCTCTGGTTACTGTCAGTTGTTCTTTATTTCAACGTCTCTGGTTATATTTTGCTTGCTTGTTTGTTTTGCTGATTAGGTTCCACTTTAGGTGAAATCATATGGTATTTTTCTCTCACTACCTGGCTTACTTCACTTAGCATAATACTCTTCAGATCCATACATGCTGTCACGAAGGGAAGGAGCTCCTTCTTTCTTTCTGCTGCATAGTATTTCATTGTGTAATTGTACTATAGTTTTTTGATTCACTCATTTACTGATGGGCACTTAGGTTGCTTCTATCACTTGGCTATTGTAAATTGTGCTGCTATGAACATTGGGGTGCATAAATTCTTTTGAATTGGCATTTCAGGATTCTTAGGGTATAATCCCAGCAGTGGAATTGCTGGGTCAAAAGGCAGTTTCATTTTTAGTTTTCAGAGGAAATTCCACACTGTTTTCCACAGTGGCTGCACCAGACTGCATTCCATGAGTAAGTCTTTATCTACAAATTTTACTTTCAGGTTTTCTGAGTAATTTCAGTTAAGATACATTGTCTTTAAAGAAATGGATCAAAGAATAGAGAAAGCACATTGAAAGTTATAATATACTCTATGAAGTAATTATTCTTATTAACATATCTGTGAAAGATACACTTGAGGGTGATGTTCTCAATTAAAGTCAGAATCTAAGTCATTGAAAGCTGGAGAAAAATATATATTCAGTGATTTTTATATTAAGAAATCATATTGGGTGATATTAAAGAAAAATTAAAATATATGTAGCTCTCTTTTCTATGCTTATTTCCTCTCCCATTTTACTCTACATGCACTTATTTAGTTTTGTTCAATATCAACTGCATCAAAGTCAACGGCATAACTATCAGAATAGTGCAAAAGCCACTGACAAAATTAACTTAGACCAGTTCTCCAAGTGGCACCAATGCTGGACTTTACTTTATCATATCACAAGATGATGATGATAGATGATAGCTCTCATTTTGGAAACAGATATCTTACAAGTTACAGGCCAACAAGCAAATTATTTGGCTCATTGCTTTGTTCATAAAATTGCCTGAACTACCTATTTTTCTGTTTGCAGGAATGATACATTATAGAATCATAGGTACAATAGAATAATAAGATCTAACATTCATATTTTACCTTTGAAGCAACTGAGAGCCAGCAAAGTGACAGGACTTGTACGAGGTGATACAAGGTGTTGGAACGAAGACAAGAGCCTAAAGTTCTCAATTTCCAAGTGAATGTTCTTTGAAAATATTTAGAACATTTTTTGATAATAATGAATCCAGCACAGTATACACATTGCAGCAACCAAATCATCTCAAATTCCTACCTGGACTATTTTGTTTCTGTCATTAAAATAAAACACTAACTTAGTGAGTCCTCATCTCTGTTTCAATATCTCAAGTCACATGTAACGTGTGTGTATATGAGTAAATTAGTATAATAGAGAGATTTGACAGAAAACGAGTAATGGTGGGAAGGAAATCTCTTTCTTAAAATCTACTTTTCGGACTATATATGTCCCTGACTGCAAGGTCAAAAAATTCAGTTATTTTAGCTTCAACAGATTTGACCACAAGTGGACACTTAACGAAAAGTAACTTCTATTGACTGGACAGAGGAAATTACATTTTTTTCAGTTGATAATTGAAACTAAGATGACAGTTGTTGGTGTTCTGAATTTCTAAGGTATTGTTGAGTAAACAAAAAGATGACATCATTGATTCATTTTCAGTAAACATTCATTGAGAACCTTCTATGTGCTAGCCATTCTTTTAAGCAATTACGACACATCAGCATATGAAAGAGTAAAGATCCAACCCTTGGGGGCTTATGATCTAGTGGAAGAAACAGAAAATAAACAATAAACTTAATAAATAACATATGAGACAATATATATGGAAAGGTGATAAATTGTATGAAAAAAAAAGAAAACACAGACAGGATAAATAGAGTTACGATTGCTAGAGTGGGGATGAGGTGAGTCACAATTTTAATTTGGGAAGATGACATTTGAGTAGAGATTGAAAGACATAGGAAAGGTTTACCTAAGCAAAAAATGGAAAGAACTCCGGGCAGAGAGAACTCCAGACATGTTCCAGAAATATCAGCAAACAGGCCACAGTAACTGGAGTAGAGAAGGCAAGCAGGAAAATCAGAATGATGAGACAGGGAGAAAATGAAGGACCAAAACACATAAGACATTATGTACAAAATCACTTCAAAATATTTGTCATTTAAAGTGTGATTATGGGACTGCAGAGAAAAATATTTGGAAGGGAAGACAATAAAATACTCAGAGAGAGGCTGAGACTTTGTGACTCTAATGTGAGGAGCTTGCTGTGAGCCTTCCACATTTTTCCTCAATTTGTATCTTTCAGATTGCCCACTATTCTTCGATCAAACCCATTTATTCATCAGAGTGAGCTAGAGAAGATTTCCTAAAATGGGAACGTGGAGTAGATGCCATTAATTTTAAACAAACATGATAAAGACTACAAAAGTGGGTTTTCCCCAGCAGTATACAGATATCAAAGCAGCATTTTACATAGGACAAAACTCTCAAATAACACTAATGTGAATGATCTTTGAATGTTCAAAACAGAAGTGTCTAATGTCTTGCATACATTTAAAAAATTAAAGTTTGAATGGTGTTTTTCAAAATTAAATTAAAATGTGCTATTGACATGAGATATATGAATGCTTAATGCAATAGAAATTATGTAAACTAAAATAACACAGTTTTGGTGGTGGATTAGGAGTATATTTAGGCAACTCTGATGCAGGATGGACTTATCTTTCGAAGCTAATGATGAAGAAGATACAGTAAGACAAAATAACTTAAAATATGTATTCAGGCTGAAACAATAAAAATAAACACTAGGAAAATCCATAATCACCAAAAAAAAAAAAAATAGGAGATCTACAAATAGTTGCCTTCTGAGATTAGAACAAATTGAGCCCCCCCCCAAAAAAAGAGTAAAATAATTAAGTTAACTAGTTAACTGAGTCCTTATTTATCTTTCTGCAAAATAAACAATTAGAACCAGATGATCTTTAAGATAATATCCCATTCAGGTAGCTCTGTGGCATCCAAGCAGAGTTATCAACTGACTCACCAAAACCTGATAGGAAGGTTCTTCCCTGGAGCAATCATTAAGGACCAAACGAGTAAATACTCAAAGAACAGAAAATGGACAGAATCCGGGGGTCAGGTGTTAATGTTTTACTGGAAGAATATTTGAAATGCTTGAAGAGCCTGAGTACCCCTTAAGGTCAGAAACCCGGCAACTTAGAGGATTTCTTGATGTTCTGCTGAGGATTTTCAGATCTTCGTGTTAAATAAAAATAACTGGAAAACATAATCTTTACTTTTCAGTTCATAGATTTTTTTTAAGTTTTGAGGGAACTGCAAAGTAATATAAAACAAACCAAGACAAACACAAAACTTTCCCATTACAATAAGTCAACTGTAACTCAGAGAGATTAGGCAGTCTCATTCAAGGTCATGGAATGAGAGGCACGACTGGGATGAGAACTCCTGTCTATGGACACTCATTGCACAGTTACTTTCCTTAAACTCCCACAGCAATTCCTTAGAGAGCTTGCAAGCACACACCTCACACAAATTCTGATCACCTAGTACAACTGCCCCTTAGCTGTGCTCCAACTCCATTTGGTTGATACTGAAGGGTGTTCAATTCAGAAGACAGAAAAAACTACACATCTTAAAACTGAAAAAAAAAAAAAACCCATAAAATTCTGAATATAAAAATGCAAAAGTCACAGACGTAGCCAAAGATGAACATTAGTTGGAACCTCATCCTGAGTGTTCAAATTAAACGAGTTCCCAGAGAATTGCTGAGAGACCACTCTGGGATCCAGTTTTGAAACCTCCCATCCTTTTTGGGCTGGGAGATTTGCATGTGCAATTACTACATTTGCATGCTCAATTACCCCACAGGAAGACAGATATGCCAACTGGCATTTGAAAATGTGTTAACTGAGCACACAGAAGGGCGGTGCTCCAAAATGTTGGCCCTAGGAACCTAATCATTAAGGAGGGGTCATGTGAGTCAGAGGGGGGAGAGATAGT
This sequence comes from Micronycteris hirsuta, assembly GCA_004026765.1. Lineage (NCBI taxonomy): Eukaryota > Metazoa > Chordata > Mammalia > Chiroptera > Phyllostomidae > Micronycteris > Micronycteris hirsuta. Next base: position 34,748 of record PVJI01009071.1, read on the forward strand.
CCATTTTGAAGTGATTGGAGCACAACCGGTTTGGAAGTACACAAGGAGGATTGATGGATGCACAAGTAGATGAAATACTGGGTTTTGAGAAAGTACTTTGTTAACCAGAAGAATCCACAGGGAAGGCATTTCAGGCATTAGCTAATTGGATTAGTTGTGATGTTTTCTGTGAATCCTAAGGAATTCATAAGCTATAGATTAAAATCATCAAACAATGCTGGTCACAGAGGTGAGGAGGCTCTTTTTTTCTGCTAGTAAACATTTAGTCCTGTGGACTGTAAGTATATTCAGCCTTCCTCTTCCTCTAGAGCAGGCTACATATTAAATAAAAAGGAGTTTGAAATATATGTCTTTTTTTCTCTGCATTTTGTTAACAAAAATCCTGGGAGGAAACAAATCATAACCTTACATCCTTCACTGTACTGTGCAAAGATTGCCTGTTCTCCCAGAATTGTGTAATTTCCTCTCTGCAAGAAACAATGAGGTATAATTGGTTTCCTTGCTTCTTAAACCATTTCCTCAGCTCAGGGTAATTCTACTTAGCAGTCTTCTCTCTCTGCTATCCAAAAATAAAAATCTGAAGTTTCCTGCAGGGCCAAATACAACTCTTGGAAAAATTATCGCTACTCACTAGATTCCTTAGGATATAGGAGTAAAACAGGTTGGGGGCATAAACTCTGAAAATGATGTGGGCTACTGTCCAATACCTGATTTTAAACACTGCCACTCCCCAAAGTTGAGTTTTTTTTGGACTCCTCAGATATCACGTTGAGGCTTATCTGGTTGTCTTTGGACTTTCCTAAGCAAGCCTTGGACACACTCTTTCTGTGAATTTATTGACAATAGAAATAGAGAAACTGAGTGGTGTTTTAATACTTCTTGTCTTTGAAATACTCAATATATCATGTAAATGCCTTTTTGTAGTGACTTTATGCGAGGGTCTTTTGTAATCTATCCTTCCAGAGACCAAAGGTATGCCTTCTAAAATGAGGACTCAATAGTACTTTACTTCTCACATCATCAAATCTCATCATCTAATTACAGTAACTAAACATAGGGAACTTATAGGTCATCAAAATGTTGTTTTTCTAACTTCAAGTATTACTGACCTATCTCAAAAAAAAAAAGGGGGGGGGAGTCTGAAATGGTACTGAATGCATAAATATTTTATTTAGTACTTTGTTGTAGGGAAATAATGGAAGGATGGACAACACCGCTCTTGGGATATACAGATTTAAAATCTATAAAAATACTAATGGCTACCATGACTCACTCCTTCTTTCAATACATGCTCTACTCAAATTCAATGAATACTTTTTACCATTCACATCTTGTATATGAATCTCCACCTTCTTGACCACCGTATGGAAGGTGGTCTTCCTGTCCTGATACTCTATCACTACATCTAGTTCTAGGTTTACCTAGTACTTTTCTGGCTCTAAAATTATCTTTCTTTTATTATTGTTTTGTCTATGCTCACCCAAACCACAAAAGTAAGTATATCAACAAAGGTAATATATTTTTCTCTGCAATATCCTCATTACCTAGACTACAGCCTGACACATTTTACTTCATAAATATCTGTTCAATGACTCCACTGACCATTTCCTTAGGTAATTTTTAAAACATCATCTCATTGAGCCCTCAGCCCTTAGGAGAAAATACTGTAGAAGGAGGCTGAGATTCTGAGGAGTTGAGTACTATGTCCAAAAGTATAGCTAATAAATCAGGGAGTTGGGTTTAGTTCTTAGACCTCTCCTACTATAAATTATTTCTTGCTATTACAAGTTTGTTGTTGATTCTAATCTGACCTGTGTCATAATTATAAAGGCAGCTTTAGATAAATACTTTATTGTGGCCAAATAATAGTTATTTACCACAAAAAGGAAAGGTTTGGACTAGATATTCTTTTAAGGTCTCCGTAACCACAGAGGTCATGACTTTACTACTCCTATGTTCTCTGTGACAACTAACATTAATATTTTACATTTCTAAGGGATAAACATTCCTATTCAAGGCACAAATATATACTTAGATTGTTTTCTAAATTAATTAAATTTAAAGTAAGAGTTTTATTTATTTATTTTTTTTATTTTACTTTATTTATTTTTTTAAATAATTACTTTATTGTTGTTCAATTACAGTTATTTGCAACATCTCCCCTCCCCTCCTCCCTTCCCTTCCAACCCCTCCTCCCCCCACAGCCTCCCTTCTCCCCCTTAGTTCTGTCCATGTGTCCTCTACCGTGATTCTTGAAAACCCTTCTCCCCTCCCCCCTGGCTATTGTTAGACTGTTCTTAATTTCAATGCAGAAAGCAAGCAAAACATAACCAGAGACACTGAAATTAAAGTAAGAGTTTTAATACAAATATTGTCTTACTATGTTACATTTCATCAATTCAGAACTATTTTTTGAACCTGATTAAAATAAAAATAAATTTTGTCAAACTAGCAAACTAAGAAGAAGGGCAATGAGTCTGAGATGCTCACTATCAAATTTTTAAGATAAACTCTTACTGGAATTATATGAATATAAGAGTCTCTCTCTCTCTCTGTCTCTCTCGCTTTCTCTCTCTTGAGGAATTTTACTTAAAATCAAATGTAATCCTTTAAGGGCTATACTATTTTCTTCATTTTTCAAGTATGTTTTGCCAACTCTATTTGATCTTTAAGTAATTACAGTTTTTAAAGAACAGCTAGAGTTAATATATCAAAATCTTGTTTCTCTTGAGAATTTTAATTGTTAAAAGAGCTACCACAGCATAAACCGGTTTGTCCCTTGGCTTTAGTTAAGCTCTGGTGTAAAGGAAATATACAAATTTCAATATAAGTTTTGATACTTTATGAAGTCTGGAACAAGTTTTTAAAAGTAAATTTAAAGGAATTATTGATTTTTAAAAAGCTCACTGTATCCAAAAGTTTTCTCTCTCCCTTGCTCATTTCCTCATGTAAAAGAATTTAACCAAAGAAAGCCAGCATTCTAATTCAATTTCTCCTCCAAAGTATATAATTTTATTTCATCATAATGGCTGCTTTTATTTCCAGGGTCAGATTTTATTTAAATTTCAGTCCATTAGGAACAAAAACTTGCCATTTTCTGATAAACAAAATCAGCAGGGGAGCCTCTTCAAAGGAGAAATGTATTTCCATCGACCTTTGTTTTATTTGATCTAAATGACAGGTATACACCACTTTTCCTGTGTTTACTTTTAAAGAATCTGAAAAAACGGGGGTGACATTTTTAACAACAAAACTAGCAATCACCCTAGTAGTTCTGTGACAGGCAGATGGAAGAAATGATAAAAAGATGTAATCCATTTCTTTAGACCACCAAAGAGGCTTAATATGAGTCATTAGTAGAGAACCGTTAATTTTCTTTTTTCCCTATTCTGACTGTTGTTTGTAGAAGTGCTCAACCTCTTAGAAACTGGAACATTGGATTGTTTTTCCTTTCCTTTTCCTTTTTTCACTTTTACTTTTTGTGTGTGTGCACAGCTATTTTGCAAGAGGGAGGGAAAGCATGAACAGAAAGGAATTAAGGAATATGTCATTATATAGTTTGAGAAATCTGAGTGATCTAGGTAACATTTTAGAGGCTATTAGGTTAAGCTCGATAATAGTTAATGAGAAGAATTAACACTAGTAAAACACTTTAAAGATTATAAAGAACTTTCTTAAACAGTATCTCATTTCTTGGACATCCTCACAAAAATTTTGAATCCCAGAAAGTCAATCGTGTTGAAAATAAGGAAGTAAAGCATAAGTCTTTTGATTCCAAATTCAAAACCATTTTAATTCATACAGACTAATAGAAAATATGTTGATATTACAATCTAATAAGGATGAAATCATTTTCACTCCCCTCCAAGTTTGTTCTGCAAAACATCAGTTCTCTAGGATGCTGTCAGTTAGGGAAAACAAGGATTCATTAATTTATAGATAGATAGATAGATAGATAGAGATAGATACATTGCTTCTTAAAGTTATAAAGACCAAGGAAACTTTTACTTTAAAAATCCCTAAGGAATAACATTAAAGAAAACCCTTGATGAATGAGTGCTGTACCAGAATCCTCTATTCCTTTGGACCACTTTCCCTCAATGCCTACTCCAACTCTGTCGATATAGATGATATAAATACATTGATAAAGATGTGGAATGGATACAAAACAATGCATTCATACATACATACATACACACACAATATGGCTATATACTTAGATTTATATATTGTGTATATATACATTACATATAGATATATGTTTATACATATGTGTATATATGTATTTTTTTCTCAATGAAAAAATTCAAAGATTCATTGTGGGCTGGCTTTTTTGCAACCAAACTCAGATATAAAAATATTTCTCAGTCACTCTGATATGACAGGCAATTAGCAATATATTTGAAAGCACTGTAAACCTTTGTTAGTGCTTTTCCAGTCAATAAAAATGTGTCAGTTAGAGTCAATGTTTGATTGACATGTTTGTCTTAAGAATCTATAGGGTAGTTTACCAATTCCTTTTTATTATTATGTAAATTTTATTTAAACCATGGTTTTTAATGTGAATAGGTGGTGAATTCTATAATATATAACACATTATTAGCTTGATTATTTGAATCAAGTTACTGAACACATGGACATGAGTAAACCTCACTCTACACGTTATATTACTAGAGGTCTCAAAAGACCAGTTCCAGCCTCACTGTATCTTCAAAAAAGAGCAAGTCAAATCACTTAAACCCATACCTGAGATCACTTCCTTGCATCCAGACTTCTCTTGTTTTATTTATACTCATAGACGACGCAGAGACAATAGATGCCTTGTTTCTTGAGAACAGGACAGGGGAGATGGAGCCTTTGTACAGGATTGTCCAGGTTTTACCCAATTTGCAACTCCCCTCAGCAGAGCTATCTTGTCATCCAAGAATTATGAAGGCATTACACTAACAACTACTACTTGATTTCTATTACATTACGTTTTCTACCATACATACAGGTAGCACCTTAAATGTGAAGAAATCTAACATTAAATGTTCAGAAGAAGGTCTGAATGAAACTATGAGCTTTTCTTTCAGTTCTATAATGCTCATATTATTTTAAAAATATGTTCAATGTTACACAGTAAGTCAGGCAATTAAAACTTTTGAACAGTAAAATTCATGTTTTGAAACAGACTGTGAAAAGCAACTGGATAGAAAAATGAACTTTCTCTTAAAAGTTTATAATGTGTTACAAACAGGAAAAATGGCACCCTTAAAAATATAAGCTAAAAATAATTTAGAATAGCCCTGTCTGGTGTAGCTCAGTGGATTGAGTGTGGGCTGGGAACCAAAGGGTCCCGGTTCGATTCCCGGTCAGGGCACATGCCTTGGTTGCGGGCCAGGTCCCCATGAGGGCCATGTGAGAGGCAACCATACATTGCTGTTTCTCTCCCTCTCTGTCTCCCTCCCTTCCCCTCTCTCTAAAAATAAATAAAAATAAAAATATTTAAAAAAAGAACACATACTTTAAAAAAATAATAATAATAATTTAGAATATATCACCAAGTATCTATACAAATTCATTGATGACCATTTCACAACCATAGGTTTGTGGGGAATCTACACAGTTTTGTCTTTAATGGTATGAAATTTGCCTTGCTAGGAAGGCTATCTAGTTAGGGTAAACAATAAACAAAAACTCCCCTGCATTCTGTCCCATCTTACTACCTTGTTTTACCAGCTGAGCCACAAAAACTAGATATCAGATCAATAATCAAAATTGTATGAAGGTCATTTCTAATATTTCTACATAATTTGAAAAGATAATGTGGTTGTATTTTGAACTTTCTTTACAATAGCTTGCCACAGGAAACTGCTACATGTAATTTTAAATATAGAGAAAATTAAATCTAACGGAATCTAACATTTATTTCCAATAACATCAAACTTCAAGTAATACAACCCAGGGGTGCTGAACCAGGTATATAATTCTGCTCCTTCCCCTCCATGCAAGGGTACAGGGCAATGTCTAGAGATTATTTCTGGCTGTCACAATTGAGTAGTGTTACCAAGATGTAGTGGGTAGAGGTTAGAGATGTTACTAAACTTCCTACAGTGCAGAGCATAGCCCCCCACAACCAAGAATTATCTGACCCAAAATGTCACTAGTTGCTGAGTATGTTGAGGAATTGTCCTGAACAAAAATTATTGGCAATATAAATACCTTCTTTTCCACAAAGAAAAGGTGTCTTAAGGAACAGTGCACAATGGAGCAGCACATACGCACACAGATTTCACCTCTCACACAAAATACCAATGACACTTGCCTATGGAAACTAGGAAGAAGTGAGAACGAAGTTCGATGGAGTATGGACTAAAACTGGGCAACAGCAGTGAGCCTTGCTCACCATGTAACTATCAAAGTGCCTTATTCTATTAGCCAAATTAAGTCTAAACTTCAACAAACAAAATTTCCCCTGCTTAATCTTAGGGAGTTCATATATTTCATGCTTATTATATTCCCTCTCTAAAGTGGGAAATGCCTTCCATTCTTGCTGTACTTAGTTACTGCCATTCACACTTTAGGGTTTTTAATGCAATATGATAGATTTATTTTTAAATGCTTTGAGTTTGCTTTTTAATTTAATGATTTGTTACATTATTTACAGGCTAATTTACTGAACCTACATAAGATTAATTGCATAGTCTTTTAGGACATGTGACAAATCATTAAAAAGTGATAAAACCAGGCAACTGAAAAACAAATGGTTTGTGACATGTGAATGGAATCCCCAGTACCATTTATTAATGCATGTTTTGGTAAGATGCTGTAAGATCTATAGCAATTCTGGATCAAAATTGAACGTAGAATTACATGATATTTGAAAGTAAGATATCTGAATAATCCAATACACCAGAACAGAGGAATGAATTCATGTCTGTCAGTACAGACATAAAAATTAATTAAAAAAACCCTATAATCTTTATTGTTATATTTCTTATCAAAATAATTGACAAAATTGTCTTAGGAGAGCTTATTTATTTTCAATTTGAAAATTAAAAAAATTTTAACAAATGAGCTATTTTATCCAGCTTGTATTTTAGTATCTAGATAAGGTCCATGTTAATAAAAATTAAGGGTGTTCCAATAAAGTTATATTCTGCAAGAAATTTTGGGGGGGAAAAGGAGTATTTATTGCATATGGCTATATTATCTTATCTTCTAACTAAAGATGGAAAATATTATTTGGGTAGTTTCCTGGACAGAAGGGGTCCATTTGCCTGCGTGCATTACAACCCAATAAGATACAAACAGGAGTTTGAAGCCAAGAAAGTAAGGATTTAATAAGAAATAGCACTATGCCCAAGGTCACAGGTAGCTCATACTCAAAGACCTGGCTTCCCAAAGGCTTCCAGGAAATAAAATATATAGGGAAAATTATTAATCATGGTTATTACTAGAGTTAGATTTGTGGTCTCTACTGATTGGTTGTTGCTAGGGTAGGGGGTAATTGATCTTTGCATTGGTCTTGATGTTAGCCATGGAGTTGTTCTGTTCAATTTCACAGGATTTGTTGTGTGGGATGATTCTGCTTTCTTGGGTTCAAAGCTAATACACAACTGAGGCCAACATATTAAGTTTAGTTGTATTGAAAATTCTGTCTCAGTAGTCAATAGACCCAGGACCTTGGTTCTAAGATTACTGGATGCTGACCAAATTTTCATTGTCCTGAGGACCTAATGATTAAGCAAGGGAGAGGGAGGTGAGTGAGTTAGGGTTCTAGGTAAGGCCAGTTGAAGTCAAAGGAAAACAAATAAAAATAAAAGGCCATATTAATAAGCTTCTGTGCAGTTACAGTAGTCTTCTGGCATGGTCCAGATAATTATTTGGGTTTACTGTACTGGGATAGGAAGAAGAATAACATGTATTAATCTGTATGTTTAAATACTGTTGCTGTATTACCAGTTTTGTGGTTTTGTGTTCAAACATGTTTGAAGTAATACTTTTAATATGCATTTCTCAAACCTCTTTTAAGAATCTAATGGATTTAAAGTAGGGTAGCTAACCATCTCAATATGCCTAAGGCTGAGGGACTTAAATGTGATACCAGAATTTTAGTACTAAAACTAGAAAAGTATGGGTAGCATTAATGGTTGGTTACCCTAGTTAGAAGTTTCTTTGCACTAAGTATCATAGAAGATTCCTAGCATTGAGGTAACTGAAACTCATATTGGGATATGAGGTCAGTCCAGAAGGTATCAGCCATATACTATGAAAAATAGAGACATTTACTGAAGAAGATACAAGATTCAAGAAACATTGTACATAGGACAATGATGCCTCAACTCCCTTCGAAGCAGGCACCTTGGGACCTCACACAGTTCTCCTAATCACCTTTAGCTACCCCATCATATTTTCCAGAAGCTCATTGATGATCTGAAATCTCTTCCCTTTCAAAGGTGATTTTAGTTTCAGGAAAAGCCAGAAGTTACAGGGGCACCAAATCTGGGCTGTAGGGGACCTGAGCCACCTGGGTGATTTGATGCTTTGCCTACAACTCTGTACAAGACGTGGTGCATGAGCAGGCACATTGTTGTGACGAAGCTGTCAATCGCCAATTGCCCATAACAGCTGCCTTCTGAATCATCTTCTGAATAATTTCCTTAAAGTAATGTTCAAGTTTAATGCAAAATTTGATGCAGATTCATTGCTCTACTCTCTCAGTCATTTTGATTGTGATGGCCACACAGTACACAGGCACACTCAGCAGTGTCTACCGTCCCCACTGACTAGTACAGTGAAGTCGTCATTGTGCACACACATGCATTCTAGTACACTCTCCTTGGCTTCCAGGTTACATCATGTTGTGCAAATGTTCTTATTATATTAACAATGGCTGTAATTTTCCCAGGCTTACCTTGTAAGACATGAAACCCGGAGGGAATTGAGTAAGTACTCTAGGAGACTGTATTAGTCAGGGTTCTCCTGAGAAACAAAACCCACAGGAGATAAATATATAGATATAGATGATAGATATGATAGATACAGATATAGATGATGAAGATATAGAAAAGAGATTTATTACAGGAGTGGTTAATGTGATTATGGAACTCCCACAGTCTGCAAGCCGAGGAACTAGGAAAATCAGTGGTATAATTCAGACTGAGTCTGAAGGACTGAGAATTGGGGGCTGTTGGTGTAAGTCCCAGTCTGAGTCCTAAAACAGGAGAATCAAAAGCATCGATGGATGAAGTCCAGCGGCAAGAGGAGGCAGATGCCTCAGCTCAGGCAGAGAGAACCAACTTGCACTTTCTCCACCTTTTTGTTTTATGCAGGCCCTCTGCTGACTGAATACTGCCCTGCATTGGCAAAGGTGACCTTCTTTACTTAGTCCACTGAATCGAATGTAATGTCCTCCAGAAACATTCTCACTAATACCCATTTAATCCGTACTTAATCTTTAGATAAAGACAAAGCCATGCTTCCACATAACATGACACAAATATCTTATATACAAAAAAAGAAAGAAAGAGAGAGAGAAAGAGAGAAACTACACAGACTTTCTTCCCCAGGAGAGGGGGATTAAAATTCTCTACTAATATCTTTTCTTCTCCTGATAACCTATAACTTAAATATTATAAGGTAAAATCAGTAACACTTGAATACTTATATAAAGTCAATACACCTTGTATTATATAAGGGAATAAGAGAGGGCATAAAACCAGAGTATTTACTAAATATATGTATGTATACACAGAAACATATCTACAACAAAATAAGGAAGAAATTCTTATGGCAATTACAGGCCTTTTTTCAACAATGGGACACATAGTCGTAGCTGATATTTATAAATATCTTACCCTATTATTCAGTCTGTATTTCCTTTGCCTTCAGCAGTCATCTTAGCTACTCATGGATCTTTACTCAGTGGAGTGACCCAAGCCTTTATTTCTGGGTCATTTCTAATACCGACTAGATTGCATTGTTGTAGTTTGCTGTTAATCTTAATCAGGACATGGTAAAATTAAGAGATACCATGAGAAATCTCCTGTACTCCAGAAATATTCTTTCTAACCTTCATTGCGGAGTAGTAGTTCAATATCCCATTGGTAGTCAAGATCAATTAAATATCAATTATTAAGTATTTACAACTACCTGGCATAATAAGAGATATAATAGTCCACTCAGGAAACAGTATTACTATATATATTTTTTAAAAATCTCTGTCTTAGGAATCTATATGATAAATACCACATGTCTGCTATGTGCCAACACTACTCAAGAGCTTGAAGATACAACTGCAAAGAGAGACAAACCATCTTTCTTCTTAGATTTCACATTTCATTGGGTCTAATAAGAGAGCTACTGCTTAAGTGGACCTAAAAAGACTCATTAAAAGATTGGATATTGACATTGATAGAAAGTGAAAGATGGAAGATAAGTGCAAGTGCTAGAAATCAAAGGTTGGTGAGCAGGGACACAGTACAATAGTTCCCCTTGATCTAAGTGGGAGGCTTTCTAACATTCCCAGTGGATGCCTGGTATCTGAGGTCTCAGGCATCCACTGGGAATCTTATTATATAATATAATTATATTAATCATATTGTATAATATATAATATAATTATATATCATTCTATTATATATTATATATAATGTATATATAATCAAACTTTGAAATAAAGACCCCAAACACTTCTGATATGAAACACTGAAATGAATGCGAGCTATATAGACATTTTAAAAAGATGAATACAAACAAGTTAAGAGAATTATTGTCTAACCTGCTTATTCAAGGTCAGGGTCAGGGGTGGCCAGAGTTTCTTCTGGAAGGTCAGGGTGCCAGGTGGGAACCCACCCTGGACAGGACACCCTTCCATCACAAGGCCACTCACAGCCACACTTACTCACTGAGACTGGGACAATATAGACACGCCAGTCACCTATGTGCACGTATCTGGGATGTGGGAGGAAACTGGAGTACCCAGAGAAAACCCACACAGACATGGGGAGAATACAGAGATTGGCAAAAGTAGACTTATCATTATAAGTACGTGAATCATAGAGTTTATTCTTGTATTATTATTTATTAATTATTTATTTGTATTACAATTGTAAACTTACTTTTGCCCACGCCTGTATGCAAACTGCACAGGGAATGTGGCCCCAGCCAGAAATCTTTTTTTTTTTTTTTCCCTCATCAATGTTAATACAAAACAACATTGAAAGAAACAACATTATTTCAGGACTTGCTGTACTATGTTTAGTCCTATACATAAATACTTGTGATAAAGTTTAATTTTTTAATTAGGCCCAGTAATAGATAAAACAATAACTGTTAATAAAATAGAGCAATTATAACATTACAAGAAAAAGATATGTTCAAGATGACAGGCTTATAGGATGAGGGCCTTCATTGTATTGAAGAGAACCAGAACTTTGGGGATGTTTTCCTCTTCGGATTATTGAATCAAATGGATAGTTAATAATGTTGGTCTAACTCTATTAGGCCCTGTATCATTATGGTGTGGTCCAATGTGGTTTTGTGAATGAATCTCTGTAGTTTAATTTTATTTTTCACTCTGTTACATGCGCAACCTAAGTCAGCTCATCACACTATTCAGAGGCTCAGAAGAAGGGCATATCTCACTCAATACACGTTTACATGCTTCTCACTATGAAGGGAAGGGAATTTGATGAATCATACAAGTTAGGTATAAATTCTAATGATACATATCACTTTTACCAAAGCCACTTATATAACTTCACCAAATTCAGACAGATTAGGAAAGAATAATTCCCTGATATACCCAGAAAGAAGGTAAACACAATATGTATAAATAACACTGATTAACACTATACTCTTTTACTCTCAATTACTTCATATGATGGGAGCCTGTCACTTCGAATATATATATATATTGGAGCCATCCTTCGAATATATATATATATATATATATATATATATATATAATTTATTTAGTATATTAGATAAATCACAACAGCCTTTTATTCATAGTTGCCTTTCTTTTCTTTTTTTATTTTTTAAATTTTAAATTTTAATTACTTTATTGTTTTTGTTACAGTTGTCTGCCTTCCTTTTCTACTCATCTTCATATTCAGATACTTTAAACCTCTCCAGAGTTACTTTGAGCTCCATCATAGTCAGTATACTAATTAACAATACCTTTAAAAATTTTAGATATTTTTGATAATGGAGAAAATGCTCAAAACATGATTAGGAGGTTGGACAAAGCAAATGAATAATAGAATATTTAGTAGTAAGTGAGGACAAAATCAAGAACAGCAAAAAGATTTCAGAGGGTAAAGTGTAATTAAAAGATTGTCTCCCTTGTTTTAATATTTACTTCATCATCCACTGCACTCCTATAAAATCTTTTTCTAATTCTTAAAAAATAATTTGTATCTGATATTAAAGTAATGCCAATGACTTATTCTATCACCCTTGTTTTCTGTATGATATATATTTTCTAAACCTTGAAGGTCTTATTTAAAATGGCCTGCTACATTCAGTTCTTTATCTTACCTAAAAGAGTTGGCTAGCTTTCTTTATTCAGAATTCATCTCAGTTTAGAAATGCTTTTATCTATTAATTTTTGCTAATCTAGTTCCAAATCCTTCATTATAGAAAATGAGAAGGAAAACTAATACTTAAGAAATAAGTCTAAGATTGAAGAAAATATTTAAAACTAAAATTTTAATGAAAATTATGGAAAAATAACATGACTGAAGATGTCAATCAGACTTAAAAATCAAGGGAAGTAATGTACCTTAAAGACTAGACTGACTATATTTTCCAGGAGAAATAAAAGGGCAGATACAAGATTAAAGCAACCAGGAGTCTAACAAAAATGTCTTTTCATTCATCACAGTAAGCCAGCAGCTTATTTTGATTAAAAACAAAAACAACAACAAAAACTGAGGTAAGTTCTTAAAGATTCTCAACTTTTCTTTTCTTTTTGAAATTAAATAATGGCTGTAAAGCCAAGAATTTAAAAATGGTGTATTGCTTTTTTAAGCCAGAAACTGAAGACTGGATATTCTTGTGTGTGTGTGAGTGTGTGTGTGCGTATGTGTGTGTTTAGATTACAGTATGCTTCGAAAAATTTCTTAAACAAAGAATCTTTAAAAAAAATTATGTCTCTCTGTTTCTCTTTCTCTCTCTCTCTCTCACTCTCCCTCCCTCTTCTTTTTTTCAATTATGTCCTTAAAATTTAGCATAGGGAAGAAAATTCACTTGTAAATCAATGTTGCTTTTTCCAAAAAAAACTCCAGAAAATATATTTACTCTAAATAAACAGTCTCTATTACTTTCTTACTCTTGGGTCTTGAGATCCAATTATTCATTTATGTGATAATCATTTCCATAGGTAAAATATGGTTCTAACAGTATTATAACTTAAATATTTGTAGTAAAATGAAATTAAAATCTTATGTGATTACTAGATATAATACTAATAATATCAGCATAGCACTGGAGATTCCTGGATTCAAAAACTATGGCAGAAAACTAATTAGGAAAACATATATATATATAAGTGTATAAGATAGGGACATATGTTTTTAACATCAGAAAATTAATACACCTTTTATCAAAAATAGATTAGCAAAAATGACAAAGAGAGATGGAAATAAATTAAAGTTATTGTTAAGGGTTTCCTAACCTAAACTGCTAAATAAGTCACTACTGCAAAATCATAAAAATTTTACCTTTTCATAGTTCTATGTCATGTAAAAACATATCCATAAGAAAAAGGGGAGAAGTAAAAACCTTTAAAGAATGTCACAATCAGAAAAAAAATGTATACTGAACTGCAAACACAATTGAAAAACTGCCAACTGATTTATTGCCTTCAGAAAGACAAAAGAAATGGATTGTGTCATTTAATGGTTGTATCTGATTTCATTTTGAAGCATCTATACACGAAGTCCGGTACTTAGGCGAGAGATTGCTTAGCCCACCTTGCCTCACACCTGGTAACTCTAGGATCTTCCATACAAACCCATATCCTGAACTTCAGTTTGGACAAAGGCCAGGAATGTTTAAGTAGCTAACTAGAACTTGCTATCCGGGTGGATTATTTTCACATCTTAATCCCTTCTTCTGTTTTCCCTGCCATTTCCAAGGTTGGGTAACTGTCCTTCCTTGGTCAGCATGCATGCCTCCTTTCAGTGGCCAGTTCTCCAGTATTTCTGGAACTAGGCTTCCTGTCTTTCTTTCACCTGGTGATATGGTCAGGGCACCAGGCAGAGACACTCAAATTGAATCATTTGAAGAATGTTTAATAAATAGTCTATTAACAAATATAGGTTTAAAGTGTGGAGGAACCATAAAGAATGATGCAGGGGTAGCACCAGGAATCAGACCCCGACCTTTAGCCCAGAAGGGATGAGGAAAGGGACTGTTACTAGAAAGCCGGAGGAAGAAGGAACCTTCCACAGATGGATGCAGCCAGCCTGTGGCAAGCCTTCAGGAAGAGAACTAGAAAGTATCTTTCACCTCATTCTTTTCTTACAATTTCTTACTTGTGCTCCCCATTGGTTGAACTCAACCCAAAGACACAGATCAAGGGAGTCTGTTGACATAGCTTATTCAGAGAAGCCCCCAGTGAAGGAATTAAAGCAAGGATAGCTCTTATCACTACATCTAATATTTTTCATTTACAAAGTCATACCACTGAGCTCTGTTGGTTTAGATATTAGTCAATAAGGGCAAAATGATTCAGTTTGTCTGCAATGTTACAATAGTCTATCTTTTTTATTCTGCCAATGCAGTTTTCGGAACTACCTGTGAACCAGACTCAATTTTATCTTTCTTAATTAATTGGTCCTATAAACTCAGGGATGTAGGCTGAAGCAGAGGAAGTACTGGAATAACACTAAGTATCAGGAAATAATCCATCTATTCATGTAATTTACTTTAGAATAAATAACAATCTAACATAGCATCCAAACCAAGACCCTTTTAATGCTAAAATGATAAACTGGATGGAATTTTTGCACAATAAGCATAAATGGAGACTATGTTGAGTAAATTGAGATGTGCACTCTACTTAGGAAATATTTGCACTTGATGAGTGATTCCTGGTTGACATGCCTCACTTTATGGATGGTGAAATATAATTTCCATTCATGATGGATAAGTCAGACCACATAGTTATTTAGTGTCTATGGCCAAGTGTTAACTCCCCACCAGAACTGAATAGCAAGCAGGAACTATTTATGAATATAAGAATAGTTATCTTAAAAAGAAGACATGGTTCATTGAAAATTTTAAGGGTTTAAAACTGTGTTCTCTTACCTAGGCTTGCTACAGGCTTAGTGTTCCAATGTGCTACAAAAACTTCATATAACACTGACTCTAATAGATCATAAGGGCTAAATGGCAGAGCAGCTTGAACTGCAGCCTAGTTAGCTCAATAATCTTCCTTAGCTTGTGCTCTACTTAAAGAGAGCAGCTTTAAAGCTGAGAAAATGTCTCTCCAAATCCACCAAGCATTGTATTTCTTTCTTAGAGGCAGAGTATATGAGAATCAGCCACTTATTTTTTTCCTTTTGTAGCACCTATTGCAATATGACCTACCCCATTAGATGACATAAACCTTACAAAAGTGGAATGCTCCTTAAGTTTCATAGAGTTTATCTCCCACCATATGGCACAAAAATGTCTCAGTAAGATACCAAGGGCATGTGTGACTTACTGCGCACCAGGTCCTATCAACACATCACATAGTATGTGAACGGACATGATACCTTTCACAGTAAGACATTCAAGGTCTTTCAGAATTAATCCTGATCCAGAGGGTTAGTAGAAAAGATAATAAAGGGGCATTGCCATCTCTACCAGGAGGAATCAAACTTTCTGCTACTCTATTGTTACTGGATTAGATAAATAAAATCTATTTGTCTGATCAATAGCAAGATACTTCATGCCAGAAGCTGTGTTCATTTGCTCTAACAATGAAATTTCATCTGAAACCATTGGTATTGGGGTTCGCACCTTGTTAAATGTATGATAACTCATTTTCTCTAAGATCCATTTGTCTTCTGGAGGGATAAACAGTCCAATTATAGGGAGATATGATGTGATTACACAACTGTGTCTTTCAAAGGTAAGTTGTGGCATTGATTTTGGGATTCCCCTGGAATATGAGGCTTTGGTAAGGAAGATGAACTTCAGGACTTCAGGTTCATCATTCCTATCATGATAGTCCTTACTCTATTGGTGGAAACCAATGTCAGGAATCTGACAGTTACTAAGGAATTTTTAATCATATTATACAAGAACTAGAGTAATAACCATGGGTGAGTTTGGGGATTTGATAGACTCACTATGAGATAATTTGGGCCAAACACCCATTTTTTTTTTTTTTTTTTTTTACATTCAGTTGTTCCTATAGATCCCTATTCTCACTGCTAGACTGTAGCAATCTTACGGATCTCCAAAAAAACAGCATCACTTCAGAGTCAGTGCCCAAGACTGAATGAAGGTAGTGGTGCTTTCCTGTTATTAGTTCATAATAATACTGGTTAGTAGCTCCAAACATATTAGTTTGGGGTCCTTTGTCTCAGAAAACTGATCTCTCCTTCATATAAAGACCTCTGTCTCTATAAAGTCACTTAGATCTAAGAATTGGGACTTTGGTATAGTTTGCTATTGTGATCTAAGTCATGTGTCTGGTCACCAGATTTAAGGTTCTTTTGTTATACTGACCAAGTTACGCCTCAGGTGGCTGTCACTTGTCCTTCATTAAGGATGTCATGATCGGTTAGCCATGAGCCATGCAGTTCTGGTGCTACTTTGCCCCTGCTTTGGACAGTCTTGCCCTCCTGGCCTCTGAAACTCAAGTCTTATAATTTAGCTCTGTCACCCTTGGGTCCTATCCTTTTCATGGAAATCAGGATTTTTGATCAATATCCACAATTCCTACTTTCATCTTTAGCACAAAAACGTCAAGCATTTTTCAAGAATGTTGGTACTTTACTCACTCCATGCTTTGGTAAAAGGAAGGTCCTCTCAGCCCTCTACGGACACACGGTTAGGGAGCAGTGAGATGAACACACGTGAAAAATCTGCTAAAAGTTATTTACATAATTCTGTCCACATTATATCATGGAATTTCAGCCATGTAAACTTCATTCGTCACAGGACACCTTTGAGAATCAGTTTTCGTATGAGCTAGCATACTGAATCCAGAGCAGTAATTCAGCCCAATCTAAAAATGCATTCTTCCCTCTCTGGCAATTTCCTTCTGCACACATTCATTTGTTTTACTCTGATACAAACGAGTACAGGCTTCATCATTCTTTTTGGGAAATAAGACTTCTCTTTCAAAGTTTGACTTAGTATTTGGACCTTCTGGCAAACAGGGCAATAACCACAACTGTAATCTAGAGACAAATAGGAGTGCTGAGGGTGCGGTGTGAGGAGAATTAGAATCTTGTTATAAGACACTGCTCCAGCAAGATCAGAATTAGGTATTCATGTCCAGTGGGGCCATTTTCATTAGACAGAAAGTTATATGATTGGCATGCAGGCACAGAAATCTCAGGTAAATTTTGGATTCAGTGTGCTAAGGTGAAGACACTGTTCTATGGCATGACCTCCACCTGACCTGTGAGCTGGACCCAGGCCAGAAAGCAGAGATTGATTTCTGCAAGTACCTCTAAAGGCTACTTACTCAAAATCCATACTTCTGACATAAATCACTACCCCTGCCCTGGCTCCCTCTATGTGCTGGCTCCTGGAGAAGGCTGTTGTGTTGACCTAGTTGAACATGTAAAGTAACTTGTCTTACTTAGACTAGTACCCTTGACAACCCCCCTTTTTACCCTAAATAATTCTTTGGCACCCTCCAAGTAGCATAAAGGATATCCACTTTGTCTTAAAGCTGTCCAAGACACACCTCCTAATACCTCTCAATAAACTCTGTTGACTGCCAGGCTGGAGTAGTGTGCTTTCTTTTTTTTCTCTTTTTGTGTCCTCTGCTTACAGAGGTAGATTTTCAGTCTCATGGATTTCCCTGGATTTAACAATTAATATTACCTTAATGCTCCTGCTTAAAACCATTGAACTACTTCTCCTTGGCTTCAAAATAAAGTGTAAATAGCTAACTTTACAAGATGCTACTTCATAAGTCAGCAAACCAAAGGCCCCTGGGCGAATGCAGCTTGTTGCCTCATTTCATAAGTGGTGTTGGCACACATCTCTGCTAGTTTATGTATGTGTTTTCCGGTACTGTTTACACACTACATAGGCAGTGTTGAGCAGTTGCAACAGTAGTTGCAACCCTATATCTTCACCAAGGCTAAAACAGTTACTAGTTGGCCCTTTATAGAAAAAAGTTTGCTGATACCTGTCCTACATTGTCAGGCACCTGCGTATCTTTCCACTCTATCCTTCATTCACTGAGTTCCGACCACTTCTTCATCCCTGTCATTTTTGGAAACCATTCATTCTTCCCTCCATTGAACGTGCTTGTCCCCAAAACGTGCTATACTCTTGCTTAAGGAGCTTTATCTTTACCTTAAAGTCACTTAAAATAGGTCTTCAGTGAATACCCTATGTTAAATCACTTCACTCTATTAATCCCTGTTTTTGTTTCCTTCACTTATTGTAACGTGCGGCCATCTGACGATTCTTAGCATGATGATATACTGTCCACATCAAATAACTGTCCATCTGGCCATCGATCAATCGACCTTATTTTTAAAATTTTTTATTGTGAAATAAGTATAAATTCACAGAAAGTTGCAAAGATAATGCCTAGCAGTCCCACATGTCCTTTACACACTTTCCCTCAGTGGGTGTATCTTAGACAACAAGACTATAATATCAAAGCCATGCCATCAGCACAACATGTGTATAGTTCTATGCCATTTTGTTACACAAGTCGATTCACGTAACCACCGCTATCAGGACAGACCTATTCCATCACTGTGAAGGTCTCCCTCCAGATACGCCGCTGCAGTCACGGCGACCACCACCCCATAATCACTCTTCTCCTCCATCTCTATAATTTTTATCTATATATTTAAATTTTTAACATTTTAATAAAGATGAGCACGTTTGGTTCATTTCTGTCCCAACCTGGGGACAGGGACTGCTTCAGTTTCTTGTCCTTCATTATGTATGTGATGACCAAGGTATACAGGTATCTGCTGCATCAGACTTTAAACTTCACATCGTCCTTATTTTTCTTGATCTTGACAGATTTGGCATCCTTTTGCCTGGCTATGAGCAGGAAGTCCTTGATTTCTGTAATTTTGCAAGGCATGGCTATCGGTCACGGAGAGAATGAAGCCAACACTTTGGATTCCCACCCTCCCAGCCCCATTCCATGTGTACTGCCCAAAAGGCATTTACAGCAAAGGGTAAGAAAACAAAAGCTTGATCTATATTTTTAAATGCACGTTTATTTAATTTTGTCCTGTCTCCTTTACCAGAAATTAAGCTCCAAAAAGGCAGGGGCATACCTGTCTTATTCCCTATTTTCTCTACCTTCCATATTCTACAGAATCCAAAATTAGTCTCTTTCGACATTATTGGGTAGATTTCCCTAACCCAACTTCAATGTTCTTTTTAAAAACAGTTTCTTTTTTCCTTTTTTTTTTATTAAAGAGGAACTCTCAATCAACTCAGTGTTCTGCCAAAATTTTAATAACATTTCTTTTTATTAATAAACACTCTCTTATTCACTAGCAATAGGCAGTGAACATTATGTGATAATGTTGATCAATGTACTGAAAAATGCATCATAAATGAAACATAAAAGTTAAGGGGGCAACTATTTCAATATGCATAGAACCATAATGCTTTATAACAAACCTATCAGGTTACTGTGTTTTTTAAGCATTATTTATTGTAAAACTTGAACATTTTGTGAATTGCTATATAAAATTAACAGCTGGATGGAGTTTCAGAATCGTTTACCAACCGGTCATGTCTCATAAACAATTGCTCCAAATGTATTGGCTTGATTTTTAAAAGACCCGCTGACAACTTTGTGAAGACCTTGAAAAGCTTTTCTTTTTTTTTTTTTCAGAAACGATTCTCTTAGGACTGCACATGGTTTCTGTGTTTATTTTATCTGCTTTTTATTGACAGCGTATTTTTGTTTCAATTGTTAACTTCAGAAATATTTACCATCCCTTGGAAAAATGATTTGCATCACAGCAGCCTCTTTAGCTGTTAAGACTTCATCTTCCTTGCTACTTATTTGTCTCCTGACATCATCTTTTGTGTTTCAAATCAGGGCCATTTGAAATTGGAGTGATTCTAACACCATGCACAGTGAAGAACTGGAGCGAGGTGCCCAATGTGCCTCAGAACCATTCATTCTATTCCTAGTTATTCTGTATTTATGAAGCATACATTGCTTTATCCTAAGGATCATTACAAATTGTATAGCATCCTTCTTCCCTTAATAAGTCCTAACAAGCACCCAAGTTATGAGCAAGTTCCTCTTTTTTTTAGCATAACAGTATATAAAAGTCCCAAGATAAATATTCTTGACTGAAATAATTATGTTTTAGTTAAATAATAAAAGAATCAAACTATAAAAATACTTTGCATGTAAATATATATTTTCTACAAGAAAAAATGATTACATTTCCCTTGTATATAGCTTCATTTAGGGAATTCTGACAAATATGGACAGGTAAACAAAAATTTGGGCATATTAAGAACTATGGTAAGGCCCTGGCTGGTGTAGCTCAGTGGATTGAGCGCGGGCTGGGAACGAGACGGTCCCGGTTTGATTCCCGGTCAGGGCACATGCCTGGGTTGCGGGCCAGGTCCCCAGTGAGGGCCATGTGAGAGGTAACCATACATTGCTGTTTCTCTCCCTCGCTGTCTCCCTCCCTTCTCCTCTCTCTAAAAATAAATAAATAAAATCTTTAAAAAAAAAAAAAAGAACTATGGTAAGAGCGTCAGCAAATAAGATCCATCATAACTTTATGAAAAAAGCTGAAGTATAAAGTTAGACTCTGTAAACCATACCTGAATGAGACATTATACGCCAGATTTCATTGTCAACTATTACTCACTTACAATAAAAGTGAAAGCATTATAAAATATGTATTAAACACCATTAGGTAATGTTGCTATTAACATTTCTTCAGAATATACAATTAAGTCTTAGGGAGATTTGCAAGCCCTATTACCTTATTTCCCAGTATGTTTCTAAAAAAAAAAAAAATCTCAAATTTATTCTGAGGTTGTATCTTGAGGAAAAATGTCTGGAAGTTTCCTTAAAATACAACTTCAGAACAAAGCTAAAAAGAGAAGAGTAAGAAAATATCAACTGAAAAATAAATAGTATATCTAAAAAATGTTTTTGAACTGACACCTGACTCGAATATTTGGGCAAATTTTTGTTTTAATAGCTAGAAAAATATGTTTTTTTAGCCCTTGCTGGTGTGACTTAGTGGATTGAGCACTGGCCTGCCAACCAAAGGGTTGCCAGTTTGATTCCCAGTTAGGGCACATGCCTGGGGAGCAGGCCAAGTCCCCAGTAGGGGGTGTCCAAGAGATAACTACACATGGATGTTTCTCCCCCTCTTTCTCCTTCTCTTCCCCTCTCTCTAAAAATACATAAATAACATATTTAACAATATGTGTTTTATAGTTGTGCAAAAAGTTTTTCAACATTGTTTTGTTTTATTTAATAATGTACAGGTAAAATAAAATTCCAGCAGTAGAAACAAATGATATAAACGTTTATATTTGACACATATTTTAGCTTATTGACTGTCAAACAGACTCTTAATTTGGAATACTACAAGTATGAGTTTTGGGGTCATCAAGATACAGGTTTAAATATCAATTCCAAAATTTCCTATTTAAATAATATTGGCTAAATTGCTATTCATTCAGAATGATATTTTCTTATGAATAAAATAACAATATTAAGCTTTGTAGAATTTGATCAGTGTTTAAATTAAATGAGAATATGTATATTCATATATACTAGATGCTCAATAAAATTCCCTATATTCTTCACACACCCTTAATATTTTCTCTGAATTTGTCCCCATTCATTTCTTTAATGTTAATATTCTTTAGAATTTCTACTTTTTTCATTCTGTATTTTTTCCAGAAATATTATTTATTTCCATAACTTCCACTACCAGTGAAGGCCAACGTTGCTCCAACTCGCACACCTCACCTCTTACAACATCACCACTCTCCTGATCTCTTCTGGTCCTCAGCTCCTTATTGCCAGTTATTGTCCCTGAGTGTCCGAAGGGAATTCCAAATTATCATATCCTACAGCACTATGATGATCAAATGATCACTCCCCAAAACTGTTCTTTCGTCTATAGCCTGTATCTCAGGTGTTGATAGTACCATTTTCTCAATTGACAGAACATTTTAGAAACACCGTGGTCTTGGCTGATTACCAGTTCATCTCAATCCTTCCCCTTAGTTGGTAGTTTGTCTCAATTCCATCTCTGATTCATTTTTCCCACTCCTTCATTTACATCACAATTTCAATCACCACAGCTTAGGCCCTCCCTGCACCCATTATATATTCTCTCTGAACAATTCATCATAAACATGTTTACCAGATTCTTTTAACAATGTCTCTCCATAACCTGCAGAATAAAACCGAAAACCCCAATATAGAAGACACCAATGTAGTTTAGGTCCAATCTTTGCCTTAGGAATGCCCTTCATGATGATGCCACCCTTTGCTCTTCCATTTTATGGAACAGAGTATCCCCTTTTCTTGCAAGTTATAAACCCTATTTACCTTTCCAAGATTAGTTGAAGTATAAAACGCTTTGTTTTGCAAAGCCTCACCTCACAAGCAAAATTAATTTCAATTCCCTTTGTTCTCTAACAGCAGGTTTTTTTCAATCCTTACTTAGGATAGGTTTTATTGATTTTAGAGAGACGAAGAAGAGAGAGAAAGAGAGAGAGACAGACAGACACAGAGAGAGGGGGGGTGGGGAGAGAGAGAAACATTAATGTGAGAGCAAAACATCAATCAGTTGCCTCTGCTATGGGCCCCAACCAGGGATCAAAACCACAACCTAGCCTGACCGGGGTATCAAATCCACAAATTTTTGGTGTATGGCATGACACTCCAACTAAATTAGCAACCAGCCAGGTCTCTGAACAGCAATTTTGACAACTTTAAATTATTGTTCTTTCCCCATTGTACTATATCTATTTGTTTATAGGCTTATATAAACAATACATGCTATATTTTCCCATTACATGGGTAGCTCCTTGGAGACAGAGCCTTGGATTTTATTCACTTTTTGAGTTACCTTTGTAACTATACTCTAAAAATATAAGAATCACTCAATAAATTATTTTATTGAGTTAATGAATGAATCATGTGGCATCCTCTCAGGATGAAACATAGAAGTACTAAATAAATGTTTGTCGACTTTAATTAAAATGAGATAGAATAGGGAGTGCTTGCTGCTTATTGTGCACAGAATTTTAAGTCCTGGGTGTGAATTGCCACTTATATTTCAACATTTAAAAATGTATGGGTTATAAATTTGTATTTTGTTGATGATTAATTTATTATCCCTAGACAACCTGGCATATTTCTCAGAACTACAATACATTTCACAAAAATATGTATAAAATAAGTAATACATGGTAAACATTTATTGATTTTTAAGACATCCCTCTAAACTTGACAGGAATATTTCTTGTGAAGTTTACACACCATTGTTTTTCAACTCAATTTGCAAGCACAGCCTGACGTTGCTAATCTCATATTATGAAATAAAACAGAAATACTCCAAGCAGCTCCAAATGCATAACTCCACTTCCACAGTCCATGCTTCTGCCCATGTGCTAGGTTTTCAAAAGGCACTCCAAAGATCGCCACTCTCTACACAGGATGGAGAGATCAGCAGCTCTCTGTTCTGGGGCATTATCATTTATAGGAGATGCTCAGTGATTTCAGGAGCAAGAAATTGGAATGAGAGGGGTGGGCATTTTAAGTGGATTAACTGATTTGGTCATCAGTTAAATATGTATAACTACTATTTTTTTATGCAAAGTCTTTCTCTGTGCTATTATATCTTCAACTTCTATTCCCTTTTGTGCCAAGTGACTGTCCAAAGCCTTCAATTATAATCTATATTAATCTAGTTTGTTTATGAGAAGATAGTGGCCTGCAGGCATTTATAAATGCATTTGAATGAACGTGTCCTGGAAAATTTTATTTTCCTTATTTCAAAAATGTGGACACTTAGTTTTTATTCATGACCTTGACTTCATCTCATATGAGTGCAGATTCTATGAGGGTGTGACAAACAGGTAGTATAACTTGGGCGGGATGAAGTGAGATATAGGAACATTGAAAATATTCAAGAAAATGTAATTTATTACAAATCCCCTGAAGCTCTGAGAATTTTACAAAATGTACTTATACTTCATGATGATTTTTTTCCTTTCTTATAAATATTTCAGGATTCTCTTCATTTTTGTAAACAAATAATGCTTACTCTGATCTAGGCGTTGTTCTGATTCCTAAGGATGCAGAGCAGACAAACGAAGTCTCCAACCACACTGAGCTTTTATTATAGTGGTGCTCATAAATAATAAAGATAAATAAGTAAAATACAGAGTTTTCTGTTAGTAATAAACACTACCTATAAACTAGCTATATAAAATTATCCTGTGTTTCCCATCTTTAACTTAAAACTTTTAATGCTTTCACTGAATGTTTCATAATTTTCCAAACACTTTAGGCTTTTCTCTATATTCCTTACTTTTCACTGTGATCCTTCAACCACTGCACCCTATCTTTCTCTAACAATTTCTCTCTCTAAATGATTTGTGTTCCACTGGCAGCTCTGTGCTGAAGACAGCGATATATCCTGATGAAGCCATTAAGCACAATACCACAGACATTAAGAGGATGATATGGGCATGATTTCCATCATGCAAAAGGAAACTACCCTCGTTCTGAACAGGAAAAGCACACGAGAGCTTAACCCACTCGAGTCCACATTTTCATCTCATTCAATTCAAATCTGGGGGTCTCAGAACAAATGAACATTTTCCCCCCACAAGGCAATTACTGTGAGTAGCATCATCAGACGCACACTAAACACCCGCAGGGAGAAGGGTTGGAGCTTAGAATGTGCAAAACACTGAAAAGAACCAAAGTACAAGTTGAGGAAGAAATGGGTTGGCAATGTAGAAAATATGTTAAAAGAAAGTTGGATTTTTTTGTCTGTGCTGTCATGAGGATTCTCTTTAAAAATTTATGTTACATTAAAGTCAAGTTTTCAAGCTCTGTTATAAGCCCAACTCCCATTTAAATATGTGTTTAATTAACCCCCCAATGTATTCCGATATTCATTTTTCTCTGAAATTTAGATGCACCTTGCTTTATGAAATAGATCCTTAAATAAAATATTAAAACTATGTATTGTTGGCAAATCAAGTTTTACATCAAGAACAGTAAAAGATAAAGTCTATGAAGAAAGGTGCTTGTCAAAAGTAGGTTCATTTCGTTTTAATTTGATATTATTATAGGGGTGGATATTAAATCATATAGGGTTACGGCACTTCACATATATTGTCTGTTTTGTTAAGGTTTGATTTTTTAAAAATTGAAACACTTCTGGATTATTCAAGGGTTGTGAATAGTAGGTTTACAGTTGTGAGTATTGAAAGAGTTTATTCTTGTATTATTATTTATTATTTTATTTTTCATAGGAAAAACTTTAAACTTACTCTGCCCACCCCTGTGTTGTATATACGTGCCATACAGTATATATGGTCTCAGATTAAGTTCTGTAATGCATATACTTTGTTAAATGATTAATAAATCCTGTTTAACAAGTCAGAGATGTTTGCCCTGAAGGAAGGCCAGTCCAACATGAAAAAAAATAATAATAATTTATACTGCCTAATTTCTTTAGCAAATACTTATTAGTATTTCAGCAAAACATAAGGTTTTATAATGACAAATTCTAGAAAATGGAATGTATATTTTAAGCATAAAAGCAAAAATAAGCATTTGAAATTAAAATTATACCAAAATATAAAACTCACTTATCTTCTCAATGGTAATTTAAACTAGTTAAACACTAAGCCACAGATCTGCAGCAGAAATCTCCTACTTTCACTGAAAAATATTGAATATATTTCAAACTGTTATTGGTGCCCTAGGTTCATATCAATAACCAATTATTCAACTGGTCTATATTAACATGAAGACCCCAGGGCCTATGGAACTATAAAGGGCCATTTGCCTCTCCATAAAATCACACTGAGCTGTTTAGCTTCAAAGGTCTGAGGCCCTACTTTTCTTAGCTTATTTTTTCATCTCTTCCTCCCATCACATAGGAACCTTTTAGTTTTCATTGTCATTTCTGCAGCTGATAAATGTATCTCCTCTCTTTAATGTGACCTTGCATAGCAGAACTCAATCTTGTTAGAATTGTAAACTAAGAGTATATAGACCTTGAGTGAGGAATCTAGGTCCTTTTCTTTAAAATATACACAGCTCTGGCCAGTGTCGCTCAGTTAATTAGAGCATCATCTCATAAAAGAAAGGCTGAGGGTTTGATTCCCAATCAGGGCATAAATGGGAGGCAACCAATCAATGCTTCTCTCTCCCTCCCTCTTTCTTTCTTCCTCTCTCCCTTCCCCTCTCTCTAAAAACAATAAAAAATGTCCTCAGGTGAGGAATAAAATTAAGAAATAAAATATATAGAGACAGTAAAATTGCTTTCAGCAATCTTTTTGTGTGTGTGCCTGTGTATGTGTGTGATGTATTACTAATTTGCTTTATCTTAATAAAAGAGAGGTTGTTATTTGGAACTCATGAATTAAAACACATGAATTACATTTAAAAATTGACCAGAAATTAAAATAGCTTTAAGGTATCATAACTGGTCTATCTGTCAAACTTGTTTTTATATTTACTCTTTTTTTTTTAAAGATTTTATTTATTTATTTTCGAGAGAGGGGAAGGGAGGGAGACAGAGAGGGAGAGAAACAACAATGTATGGTTGCCTCTCACATGGCCCTCATTGGGGACCTGACCCGCAACCCAGGCATGTGCCCTGACGGGGAATCGAACCGGGACCATGTGGTTTCCAGCCCGCGCTCAATCCACTGAGCTACACCAGCCAGGGCATTATATTTACTCTTTTGAAATAACTATTTTGTTTCATCTATTGGTGGCATTTCTTATATAGATGAGATATTTTTACTTGTGCTTAACACTAAATTAAGTGGTTCTAGTTTTGAGAGGAGGGGGACAATATAAGGAATGGGCTCTTTCATAAAGGAACTTAAACACTAATCAGTGAACAGAGAACCGTGTAAGTGAAAGGTTGAACAAAAAAAAAAAAAAAAAAAAACCCAAACAAACAGGATAACACTATGAAAATTTGATGTGTTGAGTTGTAAGTGTGGGAATTTTCTGTTTGAAGTGTGATTTGTGGCCTAGCACCATCTGGTTTCTCTGGCAATTTGTTAGGAATGCAGACCTGTAGGCCCATCCTACACCTACTTTCAGAATGTGCATTTTTGCAAGATCTCCATACAGTTCAGATGCTCATTAACATTTGAGAAAAGTTTTCATAGTAGATCATTATAGACTTATTCTGATTGAGAATATTTTCTGACTACATGGAACATGCATGCTAGCCAGAGTAGAAACACGTGTAGGGGTGTCCAACCTGCGGCCCAGGATGGCTATGAATGCAGCCTAACACAAAACTGTAAATTGACTTAAACCCATATTTTTGCTCATCAGTTTTTATTAGTGTTTGTGTATATGTGTGTATATATATATATATATATATATATATATATATATATATATATATATATATATATATTCCAAGACACCTCTTCTTCTTCCAGTGTGGCCCAGAGATGCCAAACAGTTGGACACCCCTGAAAGTAATACATACCATAGAGGCTCTTGATCTCAGGATCGGATCCAGATGGGGATAACTATGTACCCAGGCATAGGAAATCCACACTTCAAGAGATTACTCAGAGGTAGGAAAGGCTGAGTGGTTTCCAAATAATCCCCAGTAGTAAATTGTTAATATCCTACTAAATTTGAACACTTTTCTTTTAGTATACAATCCTTATTCAAATTAAAGCACACCCTAAAGAAATCCCAATCTACCTCTCCTAACACTACCAGTCTTTGGATGCTCCCATTTCTGGCCCCTCTCTAATTTGAGATCTTCCTCATGCATCTCAGCTGGAAGGGAATTCTTATTCCTAGAATCCAAAAAGCAAATTTCTATCTGGACCACTTCATGATATTTATCTTCTTTATCATATGCTAACTATGTCTGTATGTATCTAATTTAAAGGGTAAACCAGATTGTAAGAGTCTTCCTGGGAGCAGCCACAACATATGACTCATTGCATCTCTATCATGCATACTCAGTGCCTGTCCCATAAAAGCTTGAATGAAAGAGCTGAGCAGAACACATAATAAGGGCTAGCATGAGGGATCACATACCTGGAACTGGGTTGCCACAGTGAAGAAAATGAGCTTTAATAGTTGTCTATTTTTTCAAGGCATGCATGAATATTAATAATCCTCTTCATACAGATTTTTTGGAGGAGCTACAAGAATGCTCTGAAGGTATATCATAGCTGTTGATTTTGTTAGAAATTATGGAAATATTCAGGGCTAAATATAACTGCTGCACCCCTGTTATTGATCTGCTTTTCTTTTTCTTCATCCTCAAGGGAACTCTTACTTGCCATCCTCAACAATCCCAGTATACTTTGGCATTGGTCTTTGGCCTCACTTTTGTTTCAGAAAGTATTGAGTCAGCCAAAAAGTTCAATCAGTTTTTACCATACAATGGCTCTAGTGGTGCTTAGTTGTTCTTAACTTCATTCAAAACAATTTTGTTAGACTGTGTTGTGACAGCGGTCATAGCAGTGTACATTTAAAAAAAACATTAAAATTGGTGAGTTTTTGTGCAGTCATTTTAACATTGAAGATGGAAGAAAATACACAACATTTTCAGCATCTTATGGTTAATTATTTCAAGAAAGGTAAAAACACAACTGAAACACACACAAAAAAGATTTGTGCTGTGTATGGAGAAGGTTCTGTAACTGATTGAACATGCCAAAAGTGTCCTGCAAAGTTTCTTGGTACTACTGACATTTTGTCCAAATAATGATTGGCTGTGGGGCTGTCTTATGCATTGGAAGATGTTTAGCAGCACCCCTGGCATCTACCCACTAGAAACTGATAGCAGGAGATAGCCAACACACTCAAAATACCCAAATCAATAAAGTTATTAGTGAAAATGGAAAGTGTGTTTTTTATTTAATGGAAAAAATGCTAAACAGACTTTTTGGCCAACCTAATAACATCCTTTTCAAAAATCAAATGTAGAAAACCCATGGGGACATCTGGGCAATTTGTCTTGAATTCAAGTAGATATTACATTTTTTTTTAAAGGAGAGCAGGCAGGTAGACTTTGTTGGCTAGACTAGCTTAAGGGTCAGATGCAAGTAGGGAGAAAGTAAGAGTGATTAGGATGAAGGTAAACCTTCCTGGTAGTAAGACCTTAATTAACCCTTTCTATCTGGTGAGAGTAAGAAAGTGTGCAGGCTTACTAACGGCATTATCCAAAAACAAAATTTTAGTTTGTGTCAAAAATTTACATTAAATATAGCTGGATTTTTATTGTTCACATCTACGTGCACTATAGTAAAAGCAGGAAAAAAATTTGACTTGGTTGACTATGTGATGTAAGAAGTCGGATTCTGATTTTAGACATATTCTAGGCTGGACAAACCCGTCTTTCTCAAGCCACCACTTGTGTAGCTAATACCACCTGGGGAAAGTGTTAAAAATGAAGATTCTTTGGACCCAAGTCTCAGTTATTCTGATTTTCTAGATCTAAAACAAGATATAGACTTTGACTTTTAGGGGAGACCCCGTGTTGTTCTGATGTGGAGAAAGAGCCAAATCAAAAAATATGGCATTAGCTGTTAGCCAATTATTTAGAAATCAGGTTGGTTACATTTTCTAAATTTTATTTTAAAATTACGTTGACATCTAATATTATTTTATATTAGTTTCAAGTGTACCGCATAGTGATTAAACTACCATATAATGTACAATGTGTTCCTCCAATATGTCAAGTATCCACCTGGCACCACTCTTAATCATTACAATATTATTGACTGCATTCCCTGTGTTGTAGTTTACTTCCCCGTTACTATTTTGTAATGACCAATTTGTACTTCTTAATCCCGTCACCTTTTTCATCCAAACCCCCAAAGCCCCCTCTGGCAGCCACAAAATAAACAAATAGAAAACAGAAATAGACATATAGTTACAGAAACCAAATGAAATCTTGGTTGTTTCTGAAAGGCTTCTCTGTCACTCTACAACTTTCTTCTGTCCTACTCCTGGAATGAACAGAGAAAACTCTTAAGTATTCAGTCCGCTGATGAACACTTAAAAACAATCATCTAGAGGGGTGCTCATATGACCCAGTTACCCAAGAGAGTCCCATTTTATGTCATTTGTCCCAACACTGCTCTTTCTATTTTTCTCAAAGGGTCTAAGTTTCAACAATGTGTTACATAATCACCCTAATCCTGTATTAACAACTACAAATGAAACGTGTATCTAACTAATTCTATTTTCTGCTTTTCAAAGCGTTTCTTAAATAAAGAGCATAAATGTCATTCATAAAGCATTTTTTCCAAAATGAATTGATTATGGGATTGTATAACTTTTAAAAGGGTTAGCTTCTCTAAAGTGTATCCTTAATAATACAATTTCCCTCTTTTCCTTTGCAGAGGGTGGGGACTAGGAAAACTATCTGATGTCAACAACTAAGATAAAAATCTAATGTCAATAAAATGTCAAAACATAAATCTAAAAATAATTTAATTTAAAATAAATGAAACCATCATTTATATAATTCCATTAGGTTTCTCTGTCAGACCCTAATTCGAAATGTGTAAATTATTAACCACATTACATTGTATTCAGTTCTTCATTTTTCACTAATAGGTGGCTGCCTAAATTTCTACAGTTGCTATAATTTTTCTTGAGAATTTATAGAATTTTAATATTAGATTACATGAAAAAATACTTACTAGGTTTTTTTTCAACCTTACGTTTTTACTCACCCTGTCTAACTACTAAAAATCCATTTATTAAGCATGTATATGCAGCTAAAGGAAGCACAGAACTCTGCTGCAGCTGAGGCAAACCCAAATTTCTGCAAATTGGAAACCTGTTGTGAGACCTTTAGCTTCCCTACCTCAAACAGAAAAACAGTTTTGTACTAAAAATGTATACACTTTCTTAGAAATTTAGGGACCTGCCATTATGTGATTGTTGTAATTCTAATTTTACTAATTTTAACAAGCCTTATGCCAGCCTTTAGGACTTTCCTATCTGTTTTTCTGTCTGTCTTCCTTGCCCACCTGCCTGTCTACCTATTTATTTACAATCCACCACCCAAACTCACTTATCAGGGATCTTAAACATGTCTACCCTCTGTGATGCAATTCCTTCTGGCTTGTCTCCACCATTTAAACTGACTTAACTCCTCCAACTCTTAGTTTGATGTCTCATCTTAATCACATGTCTAAATCTGACCATTTTTCTTCCATTCTCAGGAAATAGGACAAGAGAGCAGCACAGTCCCTCAGCTGCAACTAGATATGCTGGAAACACTATTTGCCAAGATCTGGTACTGAGACACCATTATGTGGGAGAAGGTGGCAATGAAAGACAGCTGCCCAAAGCTAGTAGGTACAGATGTGGTCTCAGAATCAGAGTTGAGTGACTCCAACTACAGCAGCATCAATGGACTGGAGATCAAAACCAGGTGGGATTCCCTGAAAAGATGATTTCTTCTGGAAATGAAGAATGGATTCAGAGGATGGAAGGAGAATCTAGTTCACAGCCCCAGTCTAGCAGCACTCAGTCCCAGTCATTTCCAACATCACAAAATCAGAGCTTATCTGAAGCCCATCTCCTATCATCCTACTTTCAGATTCCTCACCAACCTCTTCTGGCTATTGACACATACAGAGATATCCTGTGATCTATATATAACCTCAAATTATATTCAAGGATTTCCGAGCTGTGCCTCTTATTTGAGGAAGACAGTAAAACTTACTTGATTTGAATACATCACCAGCTTCTTGGACCAAGGTCCACACTTAGCTCTGTGGAAACAAATGCGGTCTTCACCTGCGAGTTTGGATTTTAATTAATTCCTCTGATTTTGGTGATTAAAATAATCAATCCACTTTCTGGAAGCCTAACTTCAATGGTGACTGGAAGCAGTTTTGCACTACAAACGCATGCACTTTCTTAGAAATTCAAGGACCTGCCACTAAGATTAAATATACTTGTGGAAATTTCCGATGTTACAAAAACCTACACAAGTTTCCTCATGAGTAATTTTTAAATATATAGGACTGGACATTTCAGGTTTCATCAAGTGTTGGTTAAAAAATAAATAGGATTCTGCTCAGACTCATCTGCCAACTGAGGCTCCAGAGAAACACTGATGGAAAATTAAGGACCATATAAGGGCCTATTAAACACCCATGAGAAATAGGCAAACTTATCTATGTAAAACCCCTGTCATAGTTTTAGATCAATGGTTTCCTTGACAGGTAAAGTGCTCAATGTAAAGACCCAACACTCAACCAAATACCACAAAAGCA